>BLKR01009217.1:0-155461 GCA_011170035.1 Teleogryllus occipitalis
TTTGATCATTCAACTTCATCAATCACTAAAAATTACTTTAATTTTCTCTGCTTATCAGTTTTTTAATCTCAGATCTTCGATGAAGACATGAATCAAATAACATCGTAGATATTTGAGTGTTTTAAAAATAATAACGTGAATAAATACTTATATTTATTGAATTGGTTTTATAATAACCTGTAAAAACATGGGTTTTCTGTTGGTTTTGGGGATGTTGAAAACATTCAAATAGTAAAGGCAATGTTAAGCTGGTGACCTTTAACATTGTTTATTTGATATTTTCTTAGGGATAGTTTATAATGTTTAAACGTTTTCAAAGAGTGCACATTAGATACCTCGAATGGCCCGTTTCCGTTTAATAAACCGCTACGTTCTCGCTGTACAGATGGTCGTGCAAAATTCAAGGTTTTGATAGATTCGTAGAATGGCGGCCAACAAACCACCTTCGAACTCTGACGATACTGAAATGTAGTCTGTGTTGGGAAGGTCATATCCCTTGACCACCAAGTTCGTTCTATGTATTTTCACTGGGAAATGCTAGAGCATTGATATTTACTAAACTGTAAACAAACGCTAAATCTCTTTGAATTGCTATAACATCTGTTTTGCTTTCTTTTAGTAATATCAACTCGTTTTACCAAATACGTGAGTTTGTTATATTTTTACACGCTACAATAATTTAATTTTACAAGAATTGATTTTCAAGCATTTAGGAATTCATGATATTTCATTGAAACTTTCGCCAATCTAAAAACCTTTTAAATGTATATTAAATATATTAATGTTGTTTAAAAGTATGTATTAACAATGCGTAGATTTAGCACATAAAGCTCTGATTTGAATATTATACAATGAAATCATCAAATTAACAGTTTTAGATAGAATGATAAATTGAATTGAAAATATTAACTTAAAGTTTATATACGTTTATTTAGAAATTTCTGTACTTGTGTAAATATTGTGATGTGTGATTCTACTCATGTGATCTTTCAAAACACAAAATTGAGTATTTCTGTATTTGAAAACCTTAACACTACATTCATCCAATCCAGTGCAGTTTATAGCAAACAGCTAAGCAATATGTTTCCCTATTTTTTAATGGTAATGGTTAAACAAGAGGAACAAATAGTTTCTGACTCTCGGTGTTAACAGGTGACTTAAAAAAAATTAATAATACAGTTATTCGGTTGCTCAACTTCCCTTTGATAGAAAAACAGAAACAATTGTTTGGGCGTAATGCACATTGAAAAATATTTTTTTTATAATCAATTTCTTTTCTATTTGATAAATATATCGACTTGCAAATTGTAGGACTTAAAAGAGAATATAAAAACCAAATAAAAGTTATGCTCATACTCGCCGTAAAAATACGAATTTATCATAATTAAATTGGCCACAAAATTTGTTTACAAGCCAGTGCATTTTAAGCGTATGTGGCATGCAAAAGCGCGGCATTGGAGAACTGTTTTTTCAGTAGGCCCATCCCACGCTATTCTGCTAGCGCGAATGAATTAAGCGCCAACAAATGGGGTCTACTAAGATGTTAATTTCTTATAAACAATTACATATATCTCGAGAACGAGATGTAATAGCACCGAACGGATTCCGGAATTTTGCATCACATTTAAACGCCATTCAGATTAGACAATAAAAAAACTTGCAACAATTGCAAATTTATAAACAATTTCCAAATTTTGCAAATCTAAAGGGGGAGAGTCTTCCGATGTCCCAGAACCAAAAACAGCGAATTAACAATTTTGCAACAATTTATAATTTTATAAACAAATTCGAAATATGCGTTAGAACGGCCGGGAAGGCTCCGCAAATTGTGCCTGAAATGAATATCTCAAAATAGCAGTTTGTCAGGAGTTACAAATCGATTACTAAAAGTTAGAATAATTGTTGCTAAAATGATAAATATTTACTGGTCTAAAGACAATCATTCTGGACGGAAAACCCCGCTTAGAAATATTTTTTTCGTCGTGGCGTACCCGCAGGCAAATTATCTCCTTCGGCAGGGAAATATGACGATATTTCCGTCTCGTACGTAAACGAACTCGCCCCCTCCCCCTGAGACAGCGTTCTTTCTGCCCCTTGGGATGTTGCGCCAATCACAGACAACTGTGGTTCTACCTGCTAGCGATTGGTCAACGCGTCCCTCCCCCTGCCCTCCTCCAGGCCGAGGGGTGTCCAAGTTTGTCGGCGCGGTGTGGAAGATAGAATTTTGAACGACATTTTTTCTGAGGGAGAGGGTACATATGAGATTAGTTATGTTTATTTTACGATACAATACGTAGTAATAATGTAGCAATATTTACAGATCAGTGAGTGGTTCGTGGGCAGCTCTAGTCGAACAAATCTGAATCAAGAGAATGGGGAATAATGGGAAATTAACGCACACTCTACCGCCACCGTTTGAAACTTATAATAAGTTCCTTATAATAAGTATTTCCACCTAAATGTTGCGCGAGAACTCCTTTTTTGTATCTCAGCATTATAAACGTTCATAAAAGGGCATTTTACGGCGCAAATGACGACATATTAGCACTTTATGGCACGAATGATTGCGTCATCACACATTCAGCCAATCGCAGCTAGAGAATCTTGGGGTGGAAGCGGTAAATGGAACAGCCGACCACCGTTTTCTCGCACAAATGTCAAATACCCGAGATGTCACAAGAAAGTTGTTTCGCAAAATTAAGTTTGATTCTTCTAAAAGTTTATAATGCTGTTATACAAAAAAATTGCGTTTGCAACTATTTTATTATGTTGCGTTATTGCATTCGTACACATTTGAAAACTCGCTCCTGAAGTCGCTCGTTTTCAAAACATGTACTCATGCAATGAAACTGAACATTATAAACTAATTGTATAAACTACTATTCCACTTCACTCGCTGTTGGCCACGAGATTGCTTTAGAGACGCGTTCTGTTGGAGGGAATGGTCGAGAAAAAAAAATCCACGTATCAAATAATTCGTTTTCGAAGTTGTGTGGGGATTGTGTATGGAAAGCTTTTGCATGTTCTTTCATCTCAAGTTCACTGTCAATATATATTACTTGACAATATTTAGACTGTATATTTCGGAACGAATTACGTCAAATCCGATGGTACTCGTAGCCCAGATTTTGAACATTGCTGGAAACGATGCAGAAAATGGTGTATCGTAGCATCAGTGCAGCCAATACGCACTCAGGCACCACATGACGCGTGTGTCGTCGTATTAAAGAGACTGCTGACGAATCTGGTGCTGTTTAGGCCACATGAAAATTGAATTGAATTTGCCTTATTTTACGTGGTGAGACTCAGGCCACGAGGCCT
Organism: Teleogryllus occipitalis; assembly: GCA_011170035.1. NCBI lineage: Eukaryota > Metazoa > Arthropoda > Insecta > Orthoptera > Gryllidae > Teleogryllus > Teleogryllus occipitalis. The sequence goes on from BLKR01009217.1 coordinate 3,322, forward strand.
GCTCTTCCATCTGACCACGCAAATTTCGTTACGCTCCTTTCACCTATTAGGGAAGAACGAAGGCATTACTTGGGCGACGAAACAGGCGATTTGAATTTAGCTCAGAGGCATCATTTAGGTTTGAGGATCTTTTACATGCAGTAACATGGGACAGCCGGCTTTATTTCCCCTCCGAAGGAAGGCGTACGAAAGATTTTCTCGCCCTTAAAAAAATCCACGGCTTTGAACCCGCAAACTTGGGTATAGCAGTCCAATACGTTAACCGCTACACCTACACCATCGCCGCCGCATCGTAATTCCCTTCCCTTGCTCGACACCGTCTTGTCTCGGCGCTCGCCTCGGCGCGGCCGGGTCTTCTTCATCCGGGCGACCTTCTCGCTTCGCCGCGCATCGCGCGAGATGGCGGCTGCCGGCGGCGGCGGCGGCGGCGGCGACGCGTCGCGACGGCGCTGCGCGGGCGGAGGACGCTGCTGGTGCTGCATGCGGCGGGTTATCTGACCGCCGACCAATCAGCGCGCGCGGCTTAACGACCGCTTGTCACTCGCCTGGACGCAGCGGACAGCGGCCACCGCCACTGCGACTCTGCCGCGGGAGCGGCAGCGCTTCAAGTGCCTCCGCGGGCTCCAAGGGCGGAGTGCTACTTCTTTGTTCCACCTATCGCCAAAGGGCCCTATCCACGCCCTTAGCCTGGCTTGTGGCGGTTGGATATGTGTCGCCGTCACTTTGATCCTATAGATTAATCCACTGCGGCAACAATGCGGCGGTGACAAATCGACAACCAGCAGTAACCGGGGTTTGAAACCTCGCTTGAGGGTGAACGAGGCTTAAAGACTCCATGCACTCTCGGAGCACATGACAGTTTTACTCGTCCGGGATTGCATGTTTCGTGTGTAACGAACCGAGGAGACTGACAGAGCCAAGTTTTACCCGTCTTCTTTCACTGTTACTATATCGGGACAATTTTCATCTCCGGGGATGTAACAAAATTGTACTCCGAACAGGTTTACTAAACCACGAAACCGATTCCTGAAGACAAGTGGGCTGGCTAGTATTGTTTGCGGTAGTCTTATTTATTAGAGACTATAATATACGCCATTTTTATAATTAGAATCGAGTCTGATGCCTAAATCTCCAGTTTAAAACGTTTGCAACCAATGCATGACTATCTGTATTCAGTTACATTAATTAATATTTTAGAGTTTATTATAACTACGTACTTAATTTGAAGTGGATTTCATTCCATATCTCGAAATTAAATTTTTGGGAACTGTTTCGAAGTATCGCAAAATATTGAAACGCATTTTCGATACTTTTTTGGGGGCGGGTGAGTGGAGGGTTGAATTATCAACACGATTGGCAATAATGACATTATCGGGTGTAAAACCGGTCGTGTAAATACTTTTTAGTGTAAGGTCCATCGATCCCGAACTGCATCATAGAAGTACTACACAGTATTTTTACTGACCCAAGTGAGATATTTTATTCTTCAAAGATTTCATAAAACCTACAATGCGTGAAATGGCGGAAAATTGATGGTCATAATTCTTTTTTGATACTTTGAAGCGCATGTTCAAATTCAAAGGTCAAAGTAAGTTCCGTTGCTTTGAGAAATGGTAATGGGTGTTTTCATGAACGTTAAATGATCACTACAAACGATTGATGTATTGCCAGTTTGTGTTTGGGAAGTTCCACATCGAAAAAGATAATAATAAACTTCTTAGCGAGAATATTGAAGAGAAGAAATAAAAATCGCGCAAACTTTCTGCTGAAATGAAAGGCAATTATTTAAAGAAGATTGGTGGTCTCAGCGTAGCATTTCTCTCTTCACATTAAAACATCTTCAGATTATTCACTGTTCTATAATAATTGAGCATCTACCAAAATGTAAGTTTCGGATGAAAAATGAAAGGTTTTAATGTGTTGAAGGGAAAAAGACATATTTACATGTACCCGAATTTTAGTCTCATAAAAGTCTTTACAAGTTCATACAAAAACAGATCAACTTAAACGTGAATATTATTAATTATTTTTAATATACTTTTCCCGTGTTTTTAATTTTCATAACACGTTCATTCTGCCCATTCATAACCCTAACGTGCCAGATGTCCTTCACTTTGACATTCCTTCTACTGAACTTCAGGTATTGCCACGCAATATTTACGTTGTAGCTCAGACCGCATAACCGAAGTCGGTGTCTCCAATTACTGACATGCTCATGGCAAGGGTTCAACCTTTGCAATCGGCATTCACCGCCTCATACCACCTGTCGCCCTCTATCGCGTGAGAGGCAAGCGTTCGCATGACGTGTCTGTTTCGGATCGTCGACATGTGGCCGTTGGTAGCAGGGGCTTTCTCAACAGCCGCGCGACAGTAAAAAAAATTACATGCAAAGGTGAACGATGAGTGTGACCTTCACATCCTTCCGGTAGCCCCTCAAAAAATGTTGCCGTGCGATGTTTCTCTGACTCGGGATATTCATTTCGTATCGACAAATTTGCTTGTAAAAGATTTACTTTTGCCCCGAACATTCAATGCTTTTCACTTCCTTTCAGCTTTCAAAAGTTCATTTCATTTCTTTGCAACGCCTAAAGAAAAAATGCTATTAGGTTACACGTTAATGTAAATATACCGTATTTTTCGGTGTATAAAACACTGATTTATTTACCAAATTTTACGCTAGACATTTGCCAACATTTTTGAATAAAATTTTGCGAGGATAATTTATTTTGTAACTAAATATTTTTGTGTACAATCATCTATGAAGAGGTATTGTAGCGTTTATTTGTTCTGGCATCAAGTTGTTCGTGATTTCATTTCTGAAAGGATTGATAAAATGTGTGTAGCGTAAAATTTGGTAAATAAATCAGTGTTTTATGCACCGAAAAATATAATTGTTTAATTTGAAATTTGCAATTAGTCACAGGAGTAAAATGGCTGCTTCATTTGAACGTAACGGACTCACTGAACAGCAATTCAGAGAGTGAAACTTTTTAATTATGGAACATGACGGTTCGAACATTTGAAGTTACGAATTCCCTTAGAACACAATATTTAAAATAATTTCCCGTACTGTTTGCTTCAATGTTAGAGCGAGATCGTAATGCGTTAGTTGCTTCCGTGGCCGCATGCAAAACGAACTCTCCCCCAGGGCTGCCCCTCGGCTGCTCCGCCGAGAGTGAGCGTTTCGCGCACCTCCCCGTTTAAAAACAGAAGACAGTGTTGTGCTGTGGGAATGAATGAGTAGAATGAATGGTTATGTATATAATCAATGGATGAATGGTTATGTATATAATGAATGAATGATGCGTGAATGAAAAATAAATTAGAAAAACAACCACGTAGAAAACCATGCAAAAACATTTAGAATTAAGAAAAAAACCAAAAAAACAACATTTTTCGTGTCAATTAAGTATGCCAAAGTGCTACTATATAATTATTAAATTAGATTTAAGCTAGATTTAAGTTAGCTTTTGTTAGTGTTAGCTTTTTACCTCTCCCTCTCAGCTGCTTAAGCCGCAAGGCAGCAGCTTAATTTTTACGTTTGTAATTTGTAAATAAATTCCCGCCTCCTCAGGGTTACTGTGGAGGGGAAGCGGGTAAAAAAAAAAGCACCTGCCCGCGTCCCGGCGTGCGCTGAGGAGGAAGCCCTCCCTGCCGGTGGGCGACCGCCGCCGCCCTCGGGGCTGATGCCTAATGCTCATTTCACAGTGACAGTTATGACAGAGGGAAGCGAGTGCCCAATGACGGACTTTATGACGCTCGACGTCGTCAGTGAGCCGTAAAAAGTAATCTCATCAACGTGGAACAGAACGCTTTCAACTGTCAGTGGTGACGGTTCGTCAAATGAACATTACATAGCTGACTTGGCGCCGTGATAGGTCAAGCAACTAGGATTACATTGCATTTATGTTCGTCTGTATTTGGTGGAACTGGAAATCATAGTTATACTGATTACTTCTGTATGTTGGACGTAAAAATGATGTGGATAGATAATTGTCAAAGAACCGTGTCTTACACTTTATACACTGCACATAAATGAAAACAAATTCATGAACCTCGATTCCTTTAGATATTTTAATATGGCTTGTCACAGGGGCTACAATGAGGATCTCTTTGGCGTGATTGAAAACTAGGAATCTCCGTAGATCCAATCATTAATAATTGCATAGTCTTGGTTACTATAAATTTCTTCCGTTAAGCGGAGGTGTTAGCATTTCTCACTAGGTGTCGTAACTTGTGACATTTTACGTCTTTCTTCCTCAAAGGAATTTCCTGAGTAGGAAAAGTGACTAATAGCTCATTGCATTGATGCGATCTGACATGAATAAATATGGAACAGTATCATTGGATCGTAGGGTCGTATTAATTGCTAATGAATTCCCATTTTCCTTCCGTTTCTGTGCTGTTCCTTATTTTCTCCTGAGAATCGTTTGGCTGAGTCGTTGCATCAGCGTTACTCGTCTGGGAGCAAACAATAAGATTCTTGGGCCAAATTTCACAACTAATTTGAATAGAAATTAAACAATAAGAAAAACTTTCACTATGAAAGTTTCTGGATTCAATAAAATTGACAAAAAACGTATGTATGTATATCGAAATATGGCCCCTGGAACAGGTATACAAAATAGGAAAATCGAAAATTATGGTCAATCCCCCATAGCTCATTCGTTCAAATGTCTTTATTCATGTCAAAATAAAATGAAAACGTATGTTATATTTATAAATAAGTGTTATTGTAATTACATATAAGCAACGGCAATACAGATTTTGCATGAATCTAGCTTAGGTAGTGTCATTCTGCTGGCAAAAAATGAAAGAGAATTTGAAGATATAAAAATGCAACTTATATAATAATATTCGACTATGAAACTACTTAATATTTCAGCCTTGTTTTCAGCGTCGGAAAGCTAGTTATTTTTTTATATCTATTTATTCTGATTGTTTACAATATTGTAGTCTTTATGGCTAACATTGGACTCGTCAGATCATGGAACAAGTCTTGCAGCCCGATAATTGGAATAATTACGAGGAATCAGTCATTCTTGTTGGTGTGTGGAAACATCACATCGGAGGGGCAGGTGAGCAAAAGGCCGTGTCGCCCGGGCCCCGCCCCGTCCCCGCGCCCCGCTGGCCGGCCGGCCTGCCTGCCGGGCTGGCGGAGCGCCGCGTGTAATTTGCGCCATCAAGTGGAGCCGGCGTTTCTCCGCTGCGCGGTGTCGCTTCGAATGGGCCCCGTCCGGTCGCGGCAGCGGCGTCGCGTGCGGCTCCCCCCCCCCCCCGCCCCCTGCCCCGGCGGCGACCACAGGGGGACAGAGGGGCGGACGCCCATCGCCCGCCGCCGAGCGTCGAAACGCCTCCCCCTTTCCCCCTCGCCACCACACACGTGATATGGGTCTTCCGTGAGGGGCGGTGCAGTTTTAAGATCTGCGACTAAATACAATCCTCTACATAAACATACGTGTTTACTTGCTGCTACTAAAGCCATTCTGCAAACTGGTTCTCAGGGTGTAGTACCCATGACGCAGATCGAAATCAACGACCTGGCATGCCTTTGCAGTCTTGTCTTATTGTCTTCCAATTGCTGAAGCCCCCAAAAGAATTTGCTCTATGGTTTCATTCTGTTAATAATTATTGGTCTGCTCATAGAACAGTAGTTTTTCATTTCTTTTTTCTTCCCAGGGTCTAGATTCATGAAGCAAACACAATGCACGGGTTTTTAGTATATTAAAAAGTAACGGTGGGACAGTACGCAATTGAGCGACTTTTTTCTGACGATTCAGCGTGAAAAAACTCAAGGTGCAAGGGATTTCATAGGTAACGACACGAAACGAAAGAGAAAATAACTTGAAAAAAATTGATATTAAAACCGTCACAGAACGATACGAAAAACAAAACGAGAAAGAAGTATGAACCAAGAGAAGGTGGAGACCGATTTTCGTTTTGGGCGCGCACTTGGCGCGGGTGGCGGTGGCTGGCTGTGGACGGGGCGATGCGGCGCGGTGGCCCGTTACGCGGCTAGCGGTCTCCCCGCCCCGCCCCGCCGCGCCGCGCCGTCTCCACGCACCCGCCCACCCGCCCGCCACCGCCCGTTCGCTCACCCGCTCACCGCCACCGCCCGCCCCCCGCTCACCCGCCACTGTCCGCCCGCTCACGCGTCACCGCCACGGCTCGCCCGCTCACCCGCCACCGCCCGCTCACCCGCCACCGCCCGCCCGCCCGCCCGCCCGCCCGCCCGCCCGCCCGCCCGCCACGCTCACCCGCCACCGCCCGCCCGCCCGCTCACCCGCCACCGCCCGCCCGCCCGCTCACCGCCCGCCCGCTCACCCGCCACCGCCCGCCGCCACCGCCCACCCGCCACCGCCCGCCCACGCCCACCACTGCCCACCACCGCTCGCCCACTCACCCACCCACCACCGCCCCCCCGCCGCCGCCCGCCCGCCACTGCCCACCCGCCACCGCCCTGCCATTCCCATCACTGTAATGAAGACCATTAATGCTGGCAGGTCGCTTCCCCTCTCGGCGGCTCCATTCAGTGGCCACGGCCACATACGCCCATGGTTGTACGCAGGCGCGCGAAGTTGGACGATGCTCGCACTAGCGTGCAGAAAAGTGGAGAGGACGGCCCTCGAAAATGACCTTCAGCCGCCTGGATTTATGTCCTGAGTACATCGCAGCTTTGAGACGTCCAAGACCTCTGAGCTACTGGTACTGTCAGGGTCCGAGGCATCTTTAACTAAGTACTCAAAATATGAAGCAAAAACATTGTGAGCACTCGCCTTGAGAAATATCAGATTAGTTTTGAATGGATTCATAAACGTACAGTATTAATGGATGTATATTATAGTTATATCTCTAGGGTGAGTCAAACTGATCAGTCTAGTGAGTCACTAGAGCCACACTGAGGCGTCGAATGTCTCTGGATCGTAAATATTCGATTTTATTGAAACTGAGGAAGAAAATATTGAAGTGAAAGAACAACTGTGCACCCCTTCTCCGGTTGTATTGTATGCCGTTCAATTGCCATGTATGTTCATTTTAATATATCCAAATCGTTTATCAGTAGATCGTTCTACAGATGGACTGAGACGCCAAAGTACTGTTGGCAACGCGTACTCTGAAAAAAATTTACGAAGCTGCGTGATACTCACTCTCGCCTCATTTTGAATTTTGTTTCATTTGCATTGTTTTTTCTTATGAAGGTCTTCCCTGGCGAGATAGGTCCAGAGTTAAAAGTCCTTGTCTGATCCTGAGTCTTCATCTTGTATCAACACAGCTTTCGACGTAGACGCTTCGACACCAATACACCGATTCTTTTGATAACAACAAGCGCGTGCCAAATTGACTTGTCCTTACATTGGTTTTCTGCAGCTCCTGTTAGTCAAGTATTGCCTCCGTCGCGGCTTTGCAATCAATTTGCCTATCGTCACAGTCACCAGCGGCGTTATTCCCTTTGACAGGTTAGTCACTGAGTCGGTGGCTGTTATGTTGTGCAAACTGTCTCCATTGTCATGCAGTCATTGTCAGGACGTTGCAGCAGGAAACATTGCCGCAACCGACACTGGGATAGGTTCTATCACAGTAACAGTTACCGGCACTGATATAATAATATCCGGTGACTCCACAATGCCGGTTTTCATAAAGGTATCGTGGTTACTGCAGTTGTTATATAGGGAGAACAACAGTCATTTTATCTGCATGTCTACCGTCACAAGTTCCTATACTTGGATTTAAACATAGGTTCAGTTGATGTAAATCAGCTGTTACGGTGTCATCCAATCGGGAGGTTGAACATAGTAGTATAGTGACGTGTAAGCACGCCATTGGATGACACCGTAACAGCTGATGATCAGTCGAATGAAGCTCTAAATAAATCGAAGTATATCATTCTGCCTCCACCGCCGACACGATTCACCGCTGCTCTGTTCAGCCTCTCCACCGACATCTACACCACCACCTCCACACCGCCTCCACCTCCGCTTCCTCCACCGCCTCCTCCTCCTCCCTCACCACCCGCGGTCCAGCTACCGCCTCTCCCACCGCTGCCATCGCCTTCGCCGACGTCACCACCTCCTGCATCGCAGCCGCTCCCTCCAACTCCAACTAACCAACTAATTCTACTTCCACATCCACCTCCGCCTCCTCTACTGCCTCCTCCCTCACCACCCGCGGTCCAGCTACCGCCTCTCCCACCGCTGCCATCGCCACCTCCTCCCTCGCCGCCTGCGCTTCAGCCGCCCTGGCGCGCCGTGCGTCGAGCGGCGCGGGGCCAGGCCTCCGCGCCCGGGGCCGGCGCTCGGTCCGCCGCGCGGGCTGCCCACCGCTCCTGTGGGGGCAGCGCTCACTTTTTGAGCTGCTCTGAGGAATGCGAGCTGTGAACACGCCGTGTGCTGGCGGCTGCGTGGGCTTGCGCGCTTGTGGCTCGAGGTTGGGGCTCTTGGACTTGATTTTTTGACGTTTCATTGAAGATCGTTTAACTACCTAAACCTAGTGTACAGTTTAACCGCATTTTAATACTGAATATGTTAGTAGAAACGATACAAACTATTTAATCTGCATATATTTCAACAAGATCTGAACTAATTTTGGAAGCACCTGCTCCATTCCATTTTACAATATTTGTTTTACGAATATCTCTTCAAGTTTATATGCCAAGAAGGGAGAATGGTTATGTTTTTCGCCGCGAGTTTTGTCACTTTCCTCCCGCTTTATTAACGTTTGGCTCGAATAATGGATTTCACAAGAAACCACGTCAGTTCTCTGATATCAGATTTCGTTTTTACGCTTTTCTTATGATTATAAATGTTGACTAAATGAAAAAAGTTATTTTCAATCTTTTCAAAAGCATTATGTTAAGGGAAAGGGAGGTCCACATGGTAACTGTTGACTTTACCACCATGTTAGAATACACTTAATGTATCCGTTATCTCGGAAAGAACTTGTGGTTTATATGATAAGCCGTTGGGTGGATCTCTCAGTTACATACTCGTATGCGTAGTTTACCGCTTGGGAAATTCATTTCGAAATTAAATTTTATTTCAGTTGTGGGTGAGTAAATTTGACTCACAGCTAATAAAACACACATGGTTCCTATTCTTTACTTCCCTTCCAAAAATTGAATCGATGAATAAGTATGTATTTACTTTTTTTTGAGTGTGATTAGTTTCAAATTGATAGTGAGACCTATTAGATGCTACATAATTTTAATGTAGAATACAAATTGATACGAGTGTCGTCAATATGAGGTCGTCAAGAGACCACTCCCATTCACGAAAGGTTTCTGGTTGCGGCGCGTTTTTGTGTCTGTAACGAGTGCGAGCACGCACTGAGCGCGATGTTTGCGGCCGAGCTGAGTCGACTTCTTGAAGCAACGATCGCACCTTCATAACGACGATGAATAGATATTACGCGTGACATGGCGGTGAATTTCGCATTCTCCCATGCCACAATCTCCTTGAACATAAGACTCGTCGATTTCTATCAGTGATTTAAATGTATCTTTATATCTATATTACATAATGTTAGTACGTTACTTAAACTAGAAGATTACTTTTAAGTGTTAATTACATTTTGTTTTACTTTTATCTTTTGTTGTACATCATGGACTTTTTCTTAAATCAATTTTCTCCTTTGGACGACTGTCATCGTCAGCCATTTTCGCAAACTAATCGTAATCCTCCTCCGTTCATAGCATTGCTCGGGAGAGTGATCGGCGCGCACCTTGCTTTGGGAAGCACGCCTTCGGGAGGGGTGGGAGGAGGGGTGGGGAGCGGCGCAGCGCGGAGGCACCCACAAAGCCCCCGCCTCCGCCTGACGGACGGGACACGGATGGACGCGGCGGAGGCGGGAGGACCAATGAAACGCATCGAGAACAACTCCTCGCATTAGAATGAGGGGATTGGACTGTGTGCCTTCAGAACAAAACCATTTCCAATCGTTGGAGTTAAAAAAAAAGAATAAAGTATTCGAGCACTTCATCGTTCTTCTTAAACAATAAAAAAGTACATGATTACCTACATTAAAAATTGCAGTTAGTTTTATTTTCGACCACTGTGAAAGATCATGTAAATGTGTCTAGAGATTAAATTACACTTTAATTGCTCCTCAGGTTATGAAACCTGCTCCTCAGGTTATTGCTTTAGACGATAGTGTGGTCTTGATGAACTGCTATATCCAGTTTACGAATGAATGGCGTTCTTACGACTTTTGGAGGAACACACCTTATGCTTCTCGGTAGACATTGTTTCCTTATTGCGGAATATATTCTGAAACTTCCGTATGAAGTGCATCCTCTGAATTGGAAGATAGTAATTCATATGCATTTACCATTTGAGTTGCTAGGTGTCTGTCACTTCGTACGTGGGAGTGCAAAATGTTTTGTATACACAGCATAAATTTTACTACCCTCTAGGGCAGTAGATGGGTTGAAAATGAGGGAGCAGAGTGTTACGCAGCCCCGCATACACAGATGTTCGGAAAATTCATGACATCGCCTTAACTGCGTAAGAACGTGACCTGCTCAACATGTGTGTGCAAGGAGTTGCCTCAAAATCAAGGGAAAATGACACAAGTGAAACTCGACTATTCGAAGTTTCGATTACACGCTCTTTTGCAAAAAGTAATCATCTTTTGCCTCTCTACATGCGCAAGGTAACATTTATTCCGAGACTCTTGTAAATGCCAATACATTATGTTGTACTTAATTTACTACTTGTACTCACTTATACCACTTGCTATTTCGATATACATTTTCTATTCTAGGTTAGCTTTCTATCTGTTATATTCGTATTAATATTAATTCGAATATATTATTAAAACAACTTTGTTGCAAAACCTTAGATTGGCTTAAGTATTCGCTATAATAAAATTAAGGAAATTCATTATTTAGAGTCCAGTAGCTGGTCCTTTGCTACGATAATTCTTGCATGAATAATTTCGTAATCCATTTAGAAAGAGTGGCAGTCCGTAGCTGTAATGCATTTGTTCGGTTTCTTGGTACATGAAATTCGAAGTCCTTACTAGTGTCTACTGCCAGTTATAACGTAATATGATGACTGCTCCGTCCGTTAGACTCTTCAGCGAGAGGTCGCATCAGACTGCTAATTCTGTGGCGACATGGCTTGGCGTGGAAGATCTTGATATTCGAGAAACACGCGCTCTCGAAAAAGAGTGAAAACAATCTGTTCGTCAACATAAATAGCGAACGCTATATTTAATACGTTCGTGACTGTCCTGTTGCCGCTCAGCCATCCAAGACGGGTGGCGGATTTGTTAACTTTGCAAGACAAGCTACATTTGTGGTGTGGATTCGTGTGTTTGTGAAGTAGCCAACGGCTTCGCTTGCTACGCCAGGAATTTCTACGGTGTATTAACTCGTTCTTCATGAGCTCGTTCGCGAAGGAAAATCTCGTCCGTTTGGCTAACCTGACTTAAAACACTCCACTGCTTGTCTTGGTTTCCTGTACTGTACATGCAGACCTCAATTACGGGGAAACCCGATACTTATGCGTGCAATGCTAACTTGTGAAACAGGTTTCTTACAGTTTTGCAGTTTAGTATTGGACGTTACTACTGGCCTGAATAAAACCTCACGAAGTGGTTTTCCAAAAAGTACCAAGCACATTTTGCGAAAAAAATAAAATACTTTCGTTTAACACTGAAATTGATCATTTTAACAGTTTTCGAGTATACTGTAAAAACATAGGGGGGGAAACACGATCAAATTTTACATTTTCTATTCAGTACCGCAACGATTTCATGGTTTTTCCCGAGTTCCCGAGCATCTAAGGAATCATATTTCTTCTAATTTCTGCTTGCATTGGGAATTAGTAATATGGATAGCTGTTAGCATGCAAAACTTTTAAGTCGGCAGAGAAAACATCGTTTGTTTAGCTGTTAAAGAATCTTGGTTTATGAATTAATGTTTAAGAACGCAATTAATTGGTCTTCCTCGAAAAAAGAGGATAATTAGTTCCCAAGTTTAAAGTATCCTACTCAATTAAAATAACGTAGAAACTGTGTTCATCCTTTTTTGCCCTTTTTGTATGATAAAGGCGGCAGACCCCGAAATGATTCCGGGTCAAAAAGTGATGCTGGTTTTCATCCGCACAACTCTCTTCTGATGTTTTCTTTTCCCAGATGTGACGCAGACATTCACTCGTGTTTACTCTTCTGTTTTCTAACAGCTCCATTAGCATGACTGTTTAAATACAATCATTTTAGAACTATAATAATTTGACAAAAAACAAAAATGAAGACATTTTATGAATATTTGTTTATGAAGTTCGTACGTACGTTTGTAGAAAGGAGGAAAACGATTTATGGGCTGGTCAGAATGTAATAAGGCCTTCATTTCAGGTAATTTGTTATTGCACGCTTGGGAAACCTCATTACATTGTGCATGTAAGACATAAGTGAACGTGAAGAAAGTGGACATTTAGTCTCAATTTTTATCATAAATGAATAAACAAAATGCAGTAACGGACCTTGCCAGATAAAACTGTCTGATAAATTCCAGTATCAGCAGTGCGTGTTTTGTCTTGTTCAGATCACATCTGTTGGAAAGCTTCCTAAAATAATGAAGATGAATTGAGGGCAATGTGCACACTGAAAAACACGCGACCATCTCCAAAGTACGTTTGTAATTTGTTGACGTTAACGAAACTGTTAAAATGAAGAATGCCGTATTATTATTATTATTATTATTATTATTATTATTATTACGAACAATTTCAAGTTAATTATATCGAAACCCAGTGACAGTTTTTATGCTTTTAGGTAATGCTGTTTAATTATCAGAATGGCTTTATGGTCTAAACAAATTTTGTCGTCGATACTTTCCCATTTCCCAAGAATATTCAGAAGTTTCTCAGAACAGGAGAAAATAATATTAGTGTAATGCTCAGAGACGATAATTTCAGCTGCAAAGAAATATAGTTTTTCACATATCTTGCGAAGTGTATTGAAATATATCTTTATCTAAATACTTGTGAGGCACAGTTCACATAAACTTTGTATCTGCAAAGCAAATAGTTCAAGTCATATTAAACGGAGTATCTATTAGCAAGTCAGATATGAAAGGCATACGAAATCCAGTGGACTTTTTTAAACCTCCCAAAAGCTCCTTTATATCTCGAACAACTCGTCCGAGTTTTTGCTGCGAAACGATCCAAACACACAGTCCACGGAGATTGTGCGTGGTCGTCTTTTTGTCGGGGCCGCCGAGAAAGGGTAGCGGTGTCACACGTTCGCGCCGCGCCGGGCACTTCCTCGCGCGGGACACCTCTTTTTGCGCGGAGGAACCGTTGCAGGCGAAGCGGCCGGAGCGCGCGCTTTTTGCGCGCAATACGATACCTTAACGGAGCGGAACGCGCCCGCCCGCCCGCCGCACTACTCACTCCTATATTCGACCACGGAGTAGCAGCCGGCGACGTCACCGTTGCCCCTCCGCTGCCCCTCCCCTCGCGCTCGCATCCCCGCCTCCACCGACACATGGCGTCACCGCCACCGGCCGACTCAAACACCCCGTGCGCGGTGACGCAGCCGCCAACGCCACGCACGTAGCACCTCCACTCGCCTAATACTACCACAATCACCACCCAGCAGTACCAACCCCACCACAACAACCAATATCACCACCACCACCATTCCCGCTTATTACAGCTGCCGCTGGCATCAGCCGTACTGTGATGTCATTGCAGCTTCCGCGTCTCTCATAACTTCCCCCAGCCCCGCCACTCGTTGTGTGTAAATGATGGAATGATAAAAACACGATGCAATGTTATATATAATTGTTGAAGATTGTACTTTCTCACATCGTGGTTTATTTCATGGTACATGTACTAGCAGTACAGTCAATGAGCGCTCACGAATATCACGACATGTGTGGATGATGAGCGAACCTGTCTGTGTCGTTCATGGCCACTGACTTCTGTCAACACTTCGAACTATTACCGTTTGTTACGGTGAACATGAAATTCTAGAGCAACATATCTGGCATAAAATTGGGAGTCACTTTCATGCAAGATCTGCCTTTTCCGTTCACAATATTACATTTTTGGCTTGGAGTAAAGCTAAATACAGGATCTGTTGTGTATGACCTTTGTGAAGAATGACACACTGGTAAACGACGTGTCCATTTTCATTAATTTATAAATTGCCCGTTTCTCTAGGATTCACGCTCTCATATTGTTGTGGTAGAAAATGATACATTTAACATGTTGAAACATTCATCACACGTTATTTAAATCGTTAAATGAAAAAAAGTATCTAAGAGGAAATGTGTGTTTATGACATCACCCTGTGATGAGCTTGCAAATGAACTATCGCAGAATCCCGGGAAGGATAGTCTAAATCGAGATATTTCGGTCAGCGACTTTGATTTTATTATGCGTCATCGTATTCCGGGAACGTTTTAACCAATTCATAAATATTGTTAAGTTATCTAGTGACGTAATAAGAGAATAAAAGAAAAGATGCGTGCAAAAATGATTATGAAGACGGAATAAATTATTAGAGTTGAACAAACGGATGTACCTTATGAAAACCATTTACTCGCTATTCATAAATTCCACCCGCAGCGAGTGACATTTAAACTCCAGCCACCAGAGACGAGGCGCCCTCATGCACACGACCCCGCATTACGCTTTACGTCAGGATTGAGGATTCGATTATTCCTTGTCATTGGAGCTTGACAGGCGAACACAGACCACCTACATGAATCCCATTGAAGACATTTATGTCAAACCAGTAATTTAAAAGATGTCCAAGAGAGCGAAGTACAATTTCGTGGACTTATGCAGCCAACATCACGTAGAAGTAGGCAAGGTGGTTCATTTCATTGCACGTGTACTAGCAGCACGGCCAAATAGGTACTCATGGATATCGAACATGTGTTGATGAGCGAGAGGGAGGGATATGAAAATAACTCACTCTCCGAATTGTTATTCTCCGTAGCTGATACGTTATTACCAAGCCATTTTAATAATGGGACTGTTGACGTATCTTCTCTTGTATAAATCAGGCGAAAATCCGTCTACCCTATTCGAACACACCTTATAGTTTACGTATCATACCTCGTCCCAGTGTCACGATCGCATTCAAATACACTCTATCACTATTCGACCTGTCAAAACGTGGTGCGTAACCTAGTGATAGGGGCAACCCGTTGACGAAAAACTTTCCGGCACATGCGTTCGCCATCAGGCCCGCGTGCCCACGGTCGCGCTCGCTCTCTTTTCCGCTCTCTTGCTCTCGCATTCCGTGCGCGATTTCCCGCTTACGCGCATACGCGCCTGCCTGCCTCCCCGCCCCCCGACTCCGCCCGCCCGCCCGCCCGCCCGCCCGCCCGCCCGCCCGCTCGCCCGCCCACCCTCTCGACCGCCCACCCTCTCGCCCGCCCGCCCGCTCGCCCGCCCGCTCGCCCGCCCGCCCGCCCGCTCGCTCGCCCGCCCGCTCGCCCGCCCGCTCGCCCGCCCGCTCCGCCCGCCCGCTCGCCCGCCCGCTCGCCCGCCCGCTCGCCCGCCCGCTCGCCCGCCCGCTCGCCCGCCCGCTCGCCCGCCCGCTCGCCCGCCCGCTCGCCCGCCCGCTGGCTCGCCCGCCTGCTCGCTCGCCCGCTCGCCCGCTCTCGCCCGCTCTCGCCCGCTCTCGCCCGCCTTCTAGCTCTCCTTCTTTGCTCATCGAACGGACGCCGGCCGGCCGGCCGGCCGGATGGACGTATGGACGGACGGGCGGGCGAGCGAGCCAGCGTAACGGGACGCGCCGCCGCCGCCGCTGCCAGCGCGCGCGGGGCCCGGGAGCGCTGCCAAAAGCCGCACTCGAGTGGATTTCAGGGCGTCGAACCGCAATTTTTTCCGCTGCGGGTCAAGCTCGAGGTGGAATTTCTGTTTCGCTTCACCTTTTGCGCGATCGTAGGTTTTGCTCCTCGCCTGACATGAGCTCCTGAGCATCACAGCCTGACCGCTAATGGCTTGATGTGAGATTGTTGTTAACGGGCTGAAGATGCGTTTTGCTTCAGAGGCAGAAGCAAGAGGGTGCACGGCCTTATATTCTCTTTTACACTAAGTGTACCCTACAACTTTATAAAAAAATATTTTAGAAATTATGATGTAAATTTTGTTCTATATTTCAATTACAATTAGCATGTAAAACTGTAAGAGGAGAATTTTTTTCGGTATTTATAGTTTAATTTTCGAAGTAAAGACTTAATTTTTTTTATTTTTTCCGCCGATATTGTAATAACCATCGCGTACATGGGTTGCTATTACTTTGTTTCAAAACACATCTTCTGTCAAGTACAATTATCAAAAGCTTAATCTCGGTTAATCGGAATTTATTTTCAAACAATTTGCTTCTTTTTTGCTAAAATTGCATACTGAAAACATTGAGATGTTGGTAGCAGATAAGAAACTTATGTTGAATGTCTGAACTTTTATGAGACGATAAACATCTTTAATTGAAAACCAAATGAGAATGCTTGTTGATAACCTTCAATTGGGCTTCGTCAAATGGAGACGAGGAGGTTGGATTGGGAGGCAGCCAAATGGAAGAGTAGGGACCAAAGCGCGTTCCGCTTTTGACCACTCGATCCCGCGCTGCCCAGTGGCTATTTTTTAAAATTTATTTTAATTTCCTCTCATCACTAACCAAGACATGGTTCGAATTTACTTACCAGGAGGCTTTCAAATGCCTCTCGCTGCTGAACATAGCTTTTTTCGGAAGAGGGGGGGAAGATAGAAGGTAAATCAGAAACTGCAAGATAACCTAAAAAAACTAAGTTACACCTATTCGTGAGAATTTGTCGTATCGTTCAAATTAGCTCAATTTCGATTTTCCACTTCTCTCTGTGTAACAAGGAGAAGGGAAAAATTCTAACACTAGATAACCGGTCTCCGCACAGTGGCCACCTATACGAGTTATTAAACAAACTGTGATGTGAGTACATCTCAGTTTTCTAGTAATGAGAACGTCATAAACTCTCCACCACTTCGTACTTGAAAACACTCTCTCGCCTCCCCCCCCCCCCGCCCATTGAGGTGAACTTTCCATTTTCGACCTTGCACCCTTCAAACTGCGCGCACGCTCATGTAGCTTCACTGGAAATGCGATGTAGGATTTTACATATTCTTAGTGCACAAAAGAAGTGACTCTTCTCAAAAACTGCCATTTTGCACTATGTTTTATCCAGAGCGGGTCTGTTTATTTCCAGGTCAAGAATAAAAGTTTTAGTCTATATGTTAGGGCTAAGCCCGGAATCTAGCTGATTCGGAAATTTTGGATAATGGTCTCTTTTTCTAAAATGTTCACACTACCTAAATTGAGGGGATTAAGTCCAAAACAAGGACAGCTTCAATACATACGCACGATATATACGGACGTATTTCGCACGTCAGCAGGCTGAATAGCTATTAGCCAACACGAGATAGCTAGGGTAGGTGAACTACTTTACGTTACTGAGGAATAACAGATACTATATAATAAACAGAACAGACGTTTCGGTTGGAATCAGACAATCCGTGGGACAATCGGTGTGTGTGTTTGTGTGTGTATGTGTGTGTGTGTCACGGGCTTAGGTGGCTGAGGGCACCAGCTGATTTCACTGCAGTGCCTCTGACCGGGAGGCCGAGTTTACACACGCACTTACACTAACTATTATATACTTCGATTTATTTGTAGTGTCATTTGACAGATCATCAGCTGTTACCATGCCATCCAATTGGGAACTTGAACGTCACTACCGTAGGTGTCATCCAAGATCCCGATTGGATGACACCGTAAGAAGACGACTTACATCAACAAACCGTGTGTTTTAATCAATCAATGATCAACATGTGTAATCAGAATTCACGTTTTGTGGGTGAATAGAAAAAATGGATTTACGGCAAAACGACGTCCATATGTCTTGTATGTATGCCCGTCTGTGAACAACGCTACCGGTTAAAACGTAGACAGGATTTTCACCAAAATTGATATTCCCCAATCGTTCTAGGTGATGTTGCAGCACATTGAATTCGAAATGGATATTTGTTTTTGGGGGGTACTTTATATAAAGCCTCAACGACATTTTCAAAATGTTCGCAAAAATGGCTCCAATTTTTTTTCTCCATTTTTTAAAATAAAAATGGCGTTGTACTCTTGTGTATTTTGAAACATTGGTGTAGTTAGAACTAAAGCGAGGAAATAGTGCGTGCTATTGACATGTGCTGCTAGTTGTGTTTTTGTTTCTCGCGCGCGGTGCGGCGGCGAAGGCAGATGTCGGCGGGCGCGGTGCCCGGGGCATCGGGTCGGCGCGGGTCGCCACGCCCTCGCCGAGGCCCGCGGGCCGGCGAAATGCCGCGCAACGAAACTGGCGGCCTGGGCGCGACGGACCACCTGCTGCACATCATCGCCTGGCGCGGCGGCGGAGAGCGTTTAGCACTCAAGAGCAAGAACCATTGCTTCAGGTTTTTACGAATTTACGTCGTGCACTTCTCATCAGCATATTTTCTGTGCAATATGTTATTTAGTAAATTATCTGCGTGTACGCTTCATCTTTATCAAATGGATGAATGGGTTTGAAGCTCATGACAAGACTAAGTGCGCTGTTGATATGTGCCCGGTTATTTTTCGAAAAAAATATGCAGATTAGTTACTAGTTGAAGTTATGAGGAAATTAAAACGGGTTAAATAGGATTATTTAAAAATTGAATTGTGTGTGAAAAGAGAGATGTCCCCAGACTACTCAGAAATCGGATATCTCTCCTACACTGTAGAGGATGTACACTGAGGAATTATTTTCTGTTTCATTAGTATGTAAATGACGCCCGTCTGGATTGTAAATATGTTAGCGGCATAGAGGCACAGTCCTCTTCATCCAAAGACCTCCTTCAAACGCCCGTGTGACAACCAGGCCGTCGCATGCTAGGCGCTCGTGCCTCCGATGTAGGCGGCAAACTGATAAGTCGTACTCCTAGCGAACGAAAATGGCACATTAAACAGGCGAGGCGACCGTGAAACAGCCTCGGGCTCTGCTGCGTGGGGCCGCGAAGTTCAAGGCCGTTCCCAAAGAGCGCCAGCGCCCCCTCCCCCGTCGCCATTCGTGTGCCGCCACCCGCGACGCTATCTGTGAAGGAATGTCGCGATACTCCCACAGGCGGATTGAAATCTTTAGGGGCCCTGAACATGACCATATCGTCGGAACCTCGAATACGAAATATAAACATGTATTACAATATGAATATCGCTCTTTCATGCACGTCGCGGAACATACAGTCAACTACGATTTTCGTTAAAAAAATATACCCAAATTTTGACTATTGAATATGAGCAAGAATGCATACTGATGTTAGCAGTTATCAGGAAGCCGCGGAGCATGAACACTTGTGTTCTATTAATATTTATTATGTAACAGACCTAAAGTTGGAAACATTTCACTTTATACTATGATCAAAGAGGTTAAAAATTGAGGCATCCAATAAGAGAGAGAGAGCTAACCCACTCAATTCAAATCATCGATTTATTGACATTCAATGTGTTCATAATCGGATACCCTTTCATAAATCGATATTTTGCATTTTGTGAGTGAAAACCCTGTCACTGAATGTCTCAGTAATTAATAGAATATTTACACTTGTTGATGAGCTGATGTTAAATTTTGTGTGAGAAATTATTCGGACCCTAAGCATTTGCTTAATCTCTATAGACAGTATTCTACCCTTGGGAACTATGCTGTCATAACTGACAATGCCTGAGTTCCCTGTCACGTGCGGTGTATGACGATGTACTACCTTGCTTGCATTCCCGGAAGTCAAAAAAAGCGTTTCTCTGCCATAATTCAAATTAAATCAATGTATTAAAAGTATTTCTCCTGCAAATGGTCAGACGAAGGGCACAAAAACCTGAGACCTGCATCAATACGCACTTTTATTTTATTTTACTTGTTTCATTCAGATATTAGGTGTCAATTTATAGTTCTACATGATACGTTTGCCTTCACGAAATATGAGTCTGCTTTGAAGAGTTAATGAGATAGCCTTGAATATTGATGAATCATTATTTCCGTTGTCGGGACGAGTCTATTGTTTCTGGTTCAGAGTGTTTTATTTCGACCAGCAATTATACTCTCATAACTTGTCGTAATTTTGTGGTACTATTTCTTAATTTTATTAATGTTATGAAAGACCAGCTATTGCCCAATTTTTTTGTTTCATTCAATTTTTTATTGCCGTAAATGTGTAATGTTGGCAACCTGGATGGCTTGTCGGTAACAAATTTTCTTTCATGTAAACCGGTGCAGTCAATTGACTAATCCTCCCCGTGAGTCCGTGTGTTAGTAAATCGTTGAATACATTGAATAATGTGCATACAATTGTTTACTACGAAGTACTCGAAGATATTTATCGAAATATGCTAATATTATTGCGTATAGTATTATTAAAATAATACTATTATTAAAATAATACTATTGCCACTTTTTCATGTTATAAATGATGACACTGCTTTACTTCATCCGGAATATTGGTAGTTTGCAGCATAAACACTTCTTGCGTACAATATAATTTCGTAATTTCGTTAAGTTTTGGAGTCGCACTTATCCAATGGAGGTGAGAGTACGGGAGGGGCAGACCATGGTGGAAATAACCAGGTGTCTCGCCGAGGTTGTTTCCACTATGGGCCAGGCGTTCGTCTGAGGTGGGTTCCAAGAATGCCCTTTCCCTCAAAGCCTCCTGGCTCCAAGGAGGCGGTTGCTGTCACTTCCAAGGTCCTTCGTGGGTTTTTCCATTCAGACTTGACGATCCCTCACCCCCACTTCGACCGAACTAGGCGAGTTGGCGTCCATTTTCCTGCAGGTTCGGAGAACGACGAGGAAAGAAGAAATGCATCTCGTTTTATAGCAGTTGAGGCAAGAGCATTCAATTGCTGGAAGTTCCCCACTGCTGAGTAGATTTTAGAATGAAGGCACGACTTTTTAGTCAGCTGTTTTCACATAGACACGCTTGGGCCCGGCTGTCTAGATATTAAATGAAAACAGTGATGTGTGATGCCTAAAGGAAAATGGAGGTATAAACACGCGATGTTTTGTGTGACTGGAGTGAACGAACGTTTGCCCACAATGAGGGCATTTCAAGGATACTCTGTTCCGTTAGAATGCTTATGCTGGTTTGTATCTCTATTTTATATTTGTATACTTCGTATCAGGAATTACGTATTGTGTATAGTTCTTTGTAATAAAGGTAAAATGTATATTTATTTTTTCTTAGGCAATTTTTTTACAACTACCATAAATGATGGATTGTTGTAAATGATAGGTTGATTGTAGACTGTTTTTGTACGCACACCGTTGTGTGAAACATTTTTGCACAATCAAATAATGCACTCGCTGTATTGAACTTTGTTGTAAGTGGAAACGTTTGACATCACCGAACGGAATTTTGTTTTCGTTCATTCACTTACCAGAGTTGCAGTATGGAGTCAAGATTTCTCCGTTGTTTCAATCCGTTGTGTTGTGTTATTGTGAAAGTACGAATCGGATTAATCAATGGTTGGATGTTTATTAACGCGAGAAATACTGAAGAAATGTCTCTAGAACTAACGAGAATTGGATAGATCAGAAATTGAGGATTTCGGTTCATTGAATGCCATGTGTTTCAGAAAGAATTCTAGCTACATTCAAATTACGATCTATCCACAGCCGAGGAATTTTCATGGGAGCTACTTGCTGGAGTAAGGGAGGTGAAGCTCAAAAGTCAGAGCAGTGTAGTGATACGGTGTGAGTTACCCTTCGTTGTAGCAGTACGTCAAGTAATCGGGAAATACGATATGAGAGAGAAGCAAAAAATTGAATCGGAAGAAACAAACGCAAAAGAACGACATGAACACAGGCACGTTTCTCGACCCGAGCGACGGTAGTCCACCGAAGAGAAGGAAATTACGGAAATCTCCGAGCCGGTGCGGCTCTGTGGGTCTGAAGGCTCTCCGGCGAGACCTCAGGAATGCGGGACGGACGTGCCGGCGACTCGCCTACCGTGCTCAGCACCGGTTCTTTTGTGCTTACGAAAAACGGCGCGGCGGCGGCGGCGGCCGCGGGCGCGTCGACGCGTCATCCCAGGCGCGGGCGGCGCACCGGGGACGCGCGTCGCCCTTGCCTCGCAGGCGGCGAAACACACCCACGGGTGACGTGGCATGCGCTGGGGATGCTTGATTGATTGATTGATTTTTTCGTGTTTCCGGGCGTGTCAACTGCTTTGGTCATTAGTCCCGTTAGTGTAGTGCGTTTTTTCCTTGGGAGACGGCGGTGATCTTCCCCCGCTGGGTGGCAAGATCCGGCCCCAACCTACCGTTCCCCCTAACCAGGACTCTCCCACCAGCGGGGCACTGTCCCAGCCGGGACAAGCTCTAAGCTCTCGACAGGTCTCCCGGAATATGTGATTGTGTAGGGCATGTTAGTGTAAGTCTGTGTGTAAGGGGAGAGGATAGGGCAAGGAAGAGGAAGGAAAGATCGCGCGCGGTCCGTGGCCGGTTTGGTAGGGTACTGCTCCGACATTCGCCTGGTGTGGATCAGAGAAACCACGGAAAACTACCGATCAGAACAACCGGCCTCTAGAATTCTCCTCCAGGCAGCGACTAAATTCGACCTAGATGAAAAGCTAGTGTCGAAAATCCTGCCGCCGTGGGGAGTGGGAACCTAGGACCTCCCGGTCAGAGGCGCTGCAGTAACATCAGTTGATGCACTGAGCTACCGCTCCCGGTACTGGGGATGCAACGTTCCTTTTCTCCTCCTCACATAACTTCGCCTTTCCTCCTCCTCCTCCTCCTGCTTATTTCCCTTCTCCTCGTCCTTCCTCACCTCCATCTACTTCTTTACCTCCATTTCCTCCCCGTCCTTTTCGTCATGTCCTCTTCTTCCTTCAAACACCATATTCCTCTATTTCTCTAGCAGGATGTTCGGAACCAAGTATTTAAAGACAGATACTGGGCGTTCCTAAGCAATTATGAAATGATATTAGAATAGTTCGATGATTCTACAGTCTACGTGGTAACCTTTGCTTTTGCGCCACAATTACTAGGATATCTCCGTGTCTAACGCAATTGTCGAATCTATTACCTTAGCGGAGAGCGGTTGCCGCTTGCGCAATTTAGGTCGACCGGTTGATACTAACGTCTAATGCTGACTTAAAGAATATTAGTTGAAGTGCAAAGACTCTTTCCTCTGAGGTTAAAATGTTTTAGAACGCAGATTCATTGCTTTATACAAAAACTTTTGATCGTTTGTAAATATTTAGGATGTATGTAGCATATAGTATAATCTTACGAAACATTTATTTCCCGTGGGAGGCAGTAATTTTCTTATCCGCATATTTGAAATAAATTGCGGAAAAACATGGATGATAAGGAGATCACAACAAAGATACAATACATTTCAGTGTATAAAGCTGAAAGTTCACTGGTATCTACTCGGTTTTAAATGTATTTCGATGATCTCTCTACGTTTGTTCAACTTCCATTCAAAATATACACAAAGGCTTCTATTATTAATTGCTATACCACTGCAAATGTTTGAATATTAAATTAAACATGAATTTGTTAAATGCGTGAGCATTGCATATATGATCGCAGGTATGTCATTGTCTCTTCATGAGGGATTATCTTCTCTGTAAGACAAAAAACAAGACATTTCAATGTATGCAACTGTAACTTCTTCAGTGAAATTCGCAAAACTGCGAAGTCTCTTTTTGAAGTGCGTAAAGGCGGTGAATACCTGACCTTCCCTGGAAGGCTGAGGACTGCCTGGCCGTTGACGTCAGAGGGCCGGGAGTGGGAGTGGGGGTGGGGGTGGGGCGACGTGTGTGGCGAGCTGGTGCCGGAGGCGGCGCGCGATCGCCTGTCTTCTGTTCGAGGCGCAGCGCGTGGCGCGCGAGGGAACGTCGGCGGGGACCCGGTGAGGAGGCGGTGGAGGCCCGTGGAATATGTCCTCGTGAAACCTCTTGGTAAAGCGAAAAACAAAAGAAGAAAAGTCTTTCCCTTTCGTCACCGTAATAAATGCAGATCAGTCACAGAGAAGTTTCACAGACTTGTATTTTTATATATATTATGAAATTGCATCCTCATGGCCTGTCCGCAACAGAGATATTTTATCGCTCTTTCTTTTAGCGCTTAATGGAATGCCAATCTGGACTCTTCTTGGCAATCAAGAAATTGTTATTATGTATTATTATTATTATTATTATTATTATTATTATTATTATTATTATTATTATTATTATGTATAATAATGTATGTATGAAATGTGGCAACCTCTTGGCGCTGAGACCTAGACATTCCCTCCGACCATAACAGGGGGTGTCAGTATGAATTGAAGAGGGAGCCAACTAGAATTCTCTTTCGTGATTTCATCAATGCTGTAAGGCTTAACGGTGAATTATTGTATATGAAAGAATGATGATGAAAGGTGAATGGATAAGCACAAACAGGGATTCGAATTCAAGCTCCTTTGAGCGAACTTCAGCAAAGTTCCCTCTTACGGGGCTGGATTGTCCTGAGCGGCCGATTATTTCTATTTTTCTTTTTTTATCTGGACTCCATTCCCGACTATTCGACTCCCCGGATTCTAACTCTTTAAACCAATGCCTTAATCCGACCCTGCAGGAACGGATTGATCTGTAAACTAGGATGGGGTAGACTCGCTTTGCGTTGTCTTGGCTCCTGTTCATGAAAGTTCTCAAGGAAGAACGGACGTTCCGGGTAATTCCTTGGGTATGTGCTTTGAAGAAACGATGAATGTTTCAGATGGTAAGAACAGATTTTCTTCTACGAGAACGAAGAAATAAAGTTGTTCAGCTCACGTGTTTCAATACCGTAAAAGCTTGAAAACACTTTGATGTTTATTTTTCCATTCGATATAATCATTATGAGATATATCATTTTGTAAAAAAAATAATTACAACATTGATGGATACTTCCATGAAATTGAAGGAACGGCCAAGAAGGTAGAGTGTAACAGCAGTATTCGGAATAGCGGGAATGCGGTAAAGGTAAGAAAGCTCTGAAGGTTGAAATCAGTAGCGAAAACAGAGTAAAGGAAGAGACGGGAGAACCGTCGTGACAAGGTGAAAGCAGCTAAACACGCTCTAGAATTCCATCCCGTGACTTTACAGTGGGGTGTACCCTCCACCCTGCTGGACTATTACAGCAGGATCCAGTGCGGTGCCGATGGTGTGGAGGAAGTGCCGACCAGGATGTCGCAAGACGCGCGGAGACGCGGGCGTGGGCGTGGGCGTGGGCGTGGGCGAGGGAGTGGGGTGGTTGACAGCGAAATGCGGGTGGCACTCAAACAGACGTGAGGGAGCAGTTTAAATGGCGGTAATATATTTGCGGCAATGTAGTACCGGGTGTGACGACGAAACACAGAGACGGAGAGAGAGAGAGAGAGCGGGAGAGAGACAGAGAGAGAGAGAGAGAGGGAGAGAGTCAGGGAGGGAACATGGTGGTGCAGTTCTCATAAAACAGTCTAAAGAGGTATTATTATAGACTCTATATTATATATTACTGTAGAGGTAGTGTAGTTCTTTTCTCTGTGGATGAAGCGATCGCGCCAATGCGGGCGAAGGCGGCGACCGTGCAGAATGGAGCGCTCAGACTGTCGCAGGCAGACGCTGTGGAACAGTCGATGACAGGTCGGTGGCGGTGAAGTGACTTAAAACTGGCGGTTTACCATAAAGATAATTGCGTAATATATGTTATTATTGGGGCAGAAGTCAGCTTTGAAGCGAAAATTCTTGTGCAGCCTTGGAAAAGAAAAAAGTCGCCCAAATGATTACCTTTTTGATCTGAAAGATTTCTGAATCCTAGCATTGTGCTGCTGGCAGTACGTTGGAACGGAAAGGATGTATACGCGAAAAACGTGTGGTATATTTGTGAAACGAATCCTTTTTTTAAGAACTAGTTCAACATGAACTATGTTTCTCGGAATGTACAGATGTTCTGTACATCGACAGATACAAAAATAATATTTTGACGTGTTTATGGGTGAGTATGGTTGTCAGTATGGGCGACGTTTCCAGGAAGGGATTGCGCATATCGCCAGTTTCGAATCGTCTTGCAGACAAACGATAAGCTTTGAAAGACGAAACCGACACTTAGGATTAAGTAAGATTCTACTAATAAAAGTCACAAACGATGAAACAGAAATTGCGTAACAAAACAAAATATGGGGGAAAACCCTAGGCGGAATCAGTCGTACAGCCGAGACCCCCCCCCCGAAAGGCGTGTCGAATCGTAGTGGGTGGGAGGGCGGGCGCACGGGAGCGGTCGGGGAGGGGGGTTGGTTGGTGATCACGTGGCGGGCGAGCGGGGGTGGAGGAGGAGGCGGTCACAGGGCGAGTGACCCGCGCACGGCCGGCGCGTGTCCAGTCAGGACGAGCGCCGCCTCCGGGCGCGTTTGCGTCACAAGCGGAATCACAGGGAAAAAGGTCTTGAGTAGTCCAACTGTGTGGCTTTACGGAAGGACTGGAAATCAGGAAAGTTTATCTGAAAAAAGGAGAAAAGAAAATTTGTAGAAGTTTGTAGTATTTGCCAGAGATTTATAGGTTATTCGACTGAACACAATGTGAAAGGGCAAGTTAGAAGTCACGACATTCTGTTGCGAGAAAAGAGCTCCCTCTGCCGACGTGGAGCGTCCTTAGAGTAGCCACCCCCACGTCCATATTACGCCCGGCAGTTTCAGCTTGCCTTGCGATTTTTGTACGAAATCCATCGAATTTGATCAAAGCGCAGCTGACAGCTGAGTTGCACTATGCGATATTCAACTTCAAATGGGGCTAAATGTGATATTTAGACAAAACATTCTCATTGTTTCATTTTTTTGTTTTTTTTTAGAAATAATATAGTGTAAACACTGCATATAACAATTGTATGTCCGTTTTGCCCCTATATTTTCTCAAATAATGGCTGGAAATTGTTCCTCGTAAATCAGGTTTTACGTATGCGATAAATATTGAGCATCTAAAATGTGGAGGGAAGGAAGTTGGCAGCGAATGACATCGTTAGCCAAAGGTAGATAGTAATTCAAATGCATTAAATAGAAATTTAAAAAATACATTTTATGTACTCGTACGTTTATTTATTCGAATTACTTCTTTTATATCAACGCTGGTTGTGTTTTGTCCTTTCCAAAAGGAAAACGTATGAGTGAATTTCAGTTTTTTAAAGAAAAATCGCTTTAATGTAAAGAGATTACGTGTTATTCGTCCGTGTGGTATGTATTGATCTGTGACTTTCCGTTGCGTTGCGATTTCTACGAATTGGGTTAACTCTTTTTCTTTCTTCTTCTTCTTCTTTTCTTTCTGCAGACTGGACATTCGTTTAGAGCCGTGTATGACCATGAAATGATAGTCGTTACGTAAGTGTTAAAGTAGCTGAAACGGACCGCCGAAAATGTGTAGTTTCTTCATGGTGTTTTGTGTAATAGGTATTCCCAACGATGTTGAATAGGTACATTGCTTTTGTTTTCCGGAATTTTGCGCAACACTTGTTGGGGCTGAAATACGCATTCGGGATTTCGGTTGAACAGACATTTCAAGAACTTTCAGTTCAAATAATGCCCCCCTGGGACCGACACTTTATATACAATTACAGATATTAGCATAGTTTGTTTTTGATGAAGGAAACTCAATGGAGCAAGTCGGAAAGAATGAAGACTTATTTAAGAATAAAGGTAATGAGTGACAAGAGTTGTGAGGGGAACTGATCCGAGTCTCGGTGTTGGAGAATTTAAGAGCCAACTGGATACCTTTTCATATTAAAAGTAATGTGATTTGGAAGAAATTACCTTAAGTTACTTAAAGTTTATTGTCTTGGCCGAATCCTATGTTATGTGTACATTACCCAATCTAGAAATACTAGTTTGTTTATATGTAGTATATTACGTATCTATAACTCTCTACCGTGAGCTTCATTGGAATGAACGTGTTTGTATAAAAACAAAATAGAGTGATGTTAATTTCTGATGGAGTGAATTGTATAAAGGTCCTCGTTTCTGTCGGGAAGTGAATGCGTGTTTGGGCCGTGTTTCCCTGAGCGTGCGTGTGTCGCGAGCGCCGCGTCGGGGCGAGGGAGCGTTCCAGCGCAGGGCGCCGCGTCGTGCGCTGCGGTGCGGTGCGTGAATCAGCGGCGGGGGCGGGGGCGGGCTGGCCGGCGAGCCACTCCCGGCCCGCGTGCCGCAGTGCGTGCGCAGCGCGGCGCAGTGCGTGAGAGCGCGTGGGCGCGCGTGGAAGTGCGGGCGCGGCGAAGGGCGGGGAGAGGAGAGGGGAGGGGAGGGGGGCAAGAGAGGGGCGGGGCGGAAGGGAAGGACGTGGGCGCGCCGCGCCGCGCCGCGACACGTGGGGGCGTGGGCGGCGGCGGCGGCGGCAGCGCTGTGCGCGCTCCCAATTGCGGCTCAGTCCCGCCGAGTTGGCTCTGGCGGCCGCGCGCATGACCCCGCGCACAGGCTCACAAATACGGTTCAGTCAGAGGAAAGGCGCTTTCTGACAGAGGCGAAGTTTGGAACGCTTCATATTGATTGCTGGCTGTGTCAGCTCAGAGTCGGCTTTACCCATGGTTCTAGAGACTCGCCGGCCGATTCGAAGGTTCGAGTTTCAGCGGTGGCTAATTTTCGGCATTAGCTACATAGACATGTCGAATGCAGACAGTCTGGAGGAGAACTCTGGCTGTTCTAATAGGTAGTTTTCCGTGTATTTTATCAGTACCAAGCGAATGCCTGAATAGAATCCTAACAAACGGACCACGGAACGCGCGTGATTTTTCTTTCCTCGTCCTCGCCCTTTCATTTTTCCCTTATTCGTACACACACACACTAACATGCAGTGCACTATCGCACATGCCGGGGGATCAATTGGAAGCTTATCCTGGCTGGCACGGTGCCTTGCTGCAGGAGATGCCTGGTCGGGGGAAAAGGAGGTTTGAGATGGCTCCGGGTCTAGCGAGGGAGGAACACCGCCACCTTCCGGCTACAACACTGGCGCGACCGGTAGCGAAAGGAGTCGACTCGCCGGGCAACGCGCAATAGTCTCGACGTTCTCACTCGTCACCTCTGGGCAATGAAATTCCCTTTGGTTTTGTCTGGATGATCGTCCGTTGTAGAATGTTTTTTACGCAATATTTGGTACAATGATCATTCGATTATCGTACAGAGATAATTATTTCTTTATTCTAAGTCATATTTTTTATTCTGTTTATTTAATCTCTTATTACTCACATGTTGTAGACTTTTTCCGTATTTATTGCTAACATAATCAAACGAAATGGAGTAATTGCGATGAAATGTATAATACACTTGCAAATTTGTAAAGTCCTTTAGATTTAGATGTTCATAGTTTATAGATTTGTGACCCTTCTACAATGAAGAATGAGCTAATGAATTGTAGCAACATTTTACGAATTACGTATATAATCTTAATCAGTTGAAAATACTGGTATAATTAAATCGATGACTATAGATTACCCTGGAGTGACATGTCTTAGCTTCAGAGAGAGACCGAACTTTAAAGAGATCGGCACGTGTTCCTTAGTGTCCACGAAACGATGACTCCTGAAGGTTATAGGACGTCAAGATTTGCGAAATACGCAGGTTGGGAAATGCTCTTCAAGAATCCAATCACAATCGTTTTGGCAGAGTCATCTCGCTTTATAGTTTTCGTGATTTTCAGAGGTCCGTGGGCGTTGTTCTCCTTGCCAGGTTTTCTCAACCGTCAGATGTTGCGCTTCGCAGATCTCGCTTCGGTCACGCTCATTTGTCTCTCTTCCAAAGGCCAACTTGATAAAACCTCGTGTTCGAATTGCAGCCGAGAGAACTCAATGGAATCCATCACTAGTTTGGGGACCTGTTGCGAAAAATCTGTTGATTTCGTTATGGGCAAATACGTCATTTTATTTCTCTAACAGTAAACAAGTGTTCTGTCATTCAAGCAAATAACTAGTCTTTTAATTTTTCATACTTAATGAAGTGAAACATACAATGTGAATTTCCTCTGTTCAATTTTTAAACTTTACCATTTAGTCATGAATCCTCTTGGTTCTCGTGTTAACTCCCCGACTTCGATGGATTTCATGAAATACGCCTTATTAAGTTCATGCTTACAATTTGTGATGATTTGTGATTGATGTTTGACCTGATCTATGAATACTGCATGATAGCTAACTACCCATTTGTGTCCCTCTTCTCGTTTTTGTCGTCCTCGCGTGCTTGTGTTTTACCGAATCAGAGTTTTAGAAGTGATCTGATTTCCGCGAGATCGACACACGCTTTTTACAATTTTAAAAATAAAACATGAGGTTTGAACAGATAGCGTAGACAAGTATCGTTGTGCAAGTTATGGTGTTTCAATAATAATAGACAACAAACATCAGTTCAGCGGATGGGGAATCCCAGAACACTTTATCGGAACATGACCTCCGACTGGTTTAAATTATCGAGAACTAGATGTTTTAATAGTTCTTTGATATCAAATGTGCTTTCATTTCGTGTATTAAGGCCAACAGAGAATTGTTGTTCCGTAATATTTCCGAGAAACGATGAAATTGAAGAATAGTTTTTATATGATGTTAACGGATTTTTACGTTGCGCGATCCTTCGAAACAGTTTTTTCTTGTACGATTCCCATTAATTCCATTATTCATACAACTGCGTGATTTCATTTGAGTCTTGTGTAACAGAAGATAAATTACATATTCGACTTTAAAAAGAAATAAATATTAAATAAGAGTAAAGTTCAGCAAGTTGCTTCTAGAAGTTACGGATGTGAAATGTTTTAACATTCCCTCTTTTATAACATGAATATGAGTAAGAAAACTTCACTTATTTATTTTAACGATGTGTAACAATGAAATGAAAGGAAAGATAATTATTTTCACGAGAATCCTTTTCATGCTCCCTGGTTCTTTATACAATCCTATTCGTTTTGTACGTGGGAATGCATACTGTTAACTTCATAGCTGGAACTTACGCAAGAAAACCATGTTAAATGAGCGATGCTTTGACGTTGAGCCGAATCGTAAATCCGAGGGTCTGGTGGTCCTAACATGACGTAATTTTACTCCCAAGGCTGTATAAACAAATAAAAGGCGTTCGTATCATGTATGTGCCGTGCTGTCTGGCAGACTGAAGCAGCTCAGTAATGGTATCTCCTTTTTACCAGTCGTCTGACGTTTTCTTAATTTTTTTTTCAAGAGAATGGACCCTCTCTTTTTTATTTCGCCGTTATTTAGTTATCTTAAATTATTACGCGTTATCTATAATAATAATAGTAATCATATGAAAATGCTACATTTTTACAACATGAATGGGAACAGATGACAGGTTAGTGAACATTTTGTTAGTCTCGAGAATTGATTGAAATAATGTTCATAGTTTTGTAAAATAAAGTTCACTATAAAATAATAACTTTTTCATGATTGGTAACGCCTTGGGTAATGCACATAGACCGTGGTTTTTATGAGAAGTATGTTTACAGCGAACGCCTTGAAAGCTTTTAAACTCGAAAATGTTTTCTTGTTGGAAATGTCAAGGCGAAGTTTGTTGCAATTCCACTCATGACGCGGAAGAGCGCGTTTACATTAAGAAGGTGCAGTAGATGATCAGTTAACGAACAGATTGCATTTTATGGTTATGTTCGCAACCCGAATAGGTAATTAACAAATCAGGATTATGGACGTTTCACTAATTCTCTCTAGAGGCGTAAAGAAGTTTAAACAATCATTTTATTGCTATGATTTCTTCGATTTTTTTTCTCTCTCAAGATTATTTACGTGTTGTACAGGACAGCTCTATTCCCACAGTGCATTGTATTAGGGAAGGGGGGGCGGCTAGCGATTGCCAGCCTGAAGTTCCGTCCGAATTATGTGTTTGCCCTCCAATGTCTTTCGTTTTTGGTCTGGCTTAGGGAGTTTGATTAATTGATTAGTAATTCCGGGCGCGTCAACTGTTAAGGTACTTAATCCCGTAAGTGTACTGCGCGTTTTTCCTCGGGAGGTGGCGGTGATCTTCCCCCGGAGGATGACAGGATCCGGCTCCGATCTATTCTCTGCTGGAGAGGTTTTGCCCAACCAGCTATCTCGTATCAGAAGGGCACCGCTACAGCCGGGACAAGCTCTAAGCTGCCAACCGATCTTTCGGCATGTGAGGTAGTGTAGTGCTTATAACTGTGTGTGTAAGGGCTGAGGATTGGACTAGGAAGAGGAAGGAAAGATCGCGCGTGGCCCGTTTGTTAGGGTACTGCTCCGGCATTCGCCTGGTGTTGATCGTAGAAACCACGGAAAACTACAGATCAGAGCTGCCGGCCGCTAGAATGCTCCTCCAGACAGCGACTGAATTCGACCTAACTGACAAGCTCGTGTCGCAAATCCTGGCACCGTTGGGACTGGAACCTAGGACCTAGGGTCAAAGGCGCAGCAGTGATGCGCTGGGCCACCTCTCCTCGTGGCGTCGGCGGGTGGGGCGGGTGTGGAGGGCGGACCGGGCGCGGTGCCAGCCGTGGCTGCGCCGACGATCGCGAGCGACGGTGGGTGACAGGGAAACAGGTCGTGTAATGGGCGCCGACTTGCAGACGGAGGAGGCCGCTGATGATCTGGGGAAGGCGGGCGTTGGCCGCGCGCCGCCTGCGCTCGCTCTGGCGCCCTCGGCGGCTGCGCGGCAGGCACGCGCAGTACACTGCGGTTTTTACAGAGCGGCGTTTGAAGTAAATCAGCTGTTACGGTGTCATCCAATCGGAAGGCTGAACGCCACCATTATGATGTCACTGTAGCCACGTGTAAGGTCCCGACTGAGCGGCACCGTAACAGCTGATTTACTTCAAACGCAACAATGTGAAAGACGACCTGGATGGCCGACGTGGCTAAGAGCGAGTATCGACTCAGCGCTTCGGTCCGAAGGGTCGCGGGTTCGAGTCCCGCCTTGGGCATGACTGTTTGTCCCTTGACTTTGTGCGTGTGTTGTCGCGGAGGGCCTCGCGTTCTACTGACCCCGGATCAGAGGAGCTCGCAAGTGTTTGTCTAGTGTATGGTCGAATATGCGTCCCCTTGGGACGTAAAGGCCAACTGGCTGTCGGCTGGATAAAAGCTCTAGGAAAAAAAACAAAAAACAATGTAAAAACCGCAGTATAGCGATGCGACATCGAGAACAAAACATCGATGTTAATAATACTTGAACGAAAATCCGTCGATTGTTTAAACATCGATGTTTTAAAACTGGTTTAATAAACTCAAAAATTAAATTCGTGCCCTACGAAATTTAATTTGATCAGGGCTGTACTTATTAATTTATAATTAAAATTTAACTGAAAAAAAGTTGCAAAAGCCTCTCCATGTGCGAAATTCGGGGAAAGACGATGGAAAGAGCAGGGAATCAGGATGAACTCTTGAGAGGGATTGTCTGCTCGGTGTAGGTGAAACAAACCGCGTTCATGTGGTCCGAAAACATGAATAGACAATGGTACCATCAGTTATTATTTCATCTTATAACTTTTTCAAAATTGTAATAATGGGAATTTTTGAAATGCTTGAATAAAATATCGTCGACAAAAAGTCATAACCGAAGACGTGTCCCCACTGGTGGAGGTGGCGGACCCGGAATGGGGACCTTGCCGATGACGTTATGCCACTCACTGGGAAACAAAGGCCTCGTCCTGCGTGGGCTACAACTGGCGGCGGCGGCGCGCGGTTGCTTGCTTCACTTTCAATCTTGTCACTTGATATTCCGCGGGACAAAGCGCGTTGAGTTCTGCATTACAGGAAGCAATGGACGACGGCCACAACCTGGCAATATCCGCCGTACCGCGCGAAAAAGCGATCGGTTTCATTAGCCACTTGCGGCATCCCGCTACGGAAAGCATCTCGTATGTTATTAGGCGAGTAAAAGGACCTTCGGATAGTGAGACGGTGTTCCAACAGTGCAAAAGGCATTGAAAGGTGTCAAGCATGCATTATGATATTGCAATGCAGAATTAGGTATGCAGAGAGCACGAACTCTGGGGAAGGATCTAGAGAAATTACCAATGAAAAATATACGAAGCAAAGAATTGAAAATAATTCATTATTTTAAGGACAAATAAAGGTATTGAAATTCTAAGATTATGCTGTTTATGTATTTTACCGTACCTCTATAAAATCATCCATTATGGAGAAATTCTATTTAATTTTGACGTGATCGGATGTAGTGAACTTTGATGTATTGAACCAAAAATGTTAGTCCCCAGAAGTTCACTATAACCGGAGTCGACTGTGACTTCCACCATCGCGCTTTCGCTGAACTCGCACCCCCGATGCCCCTGCCTTCCCCAAACCCGCGCTGTCTCCGACCCGCACGTCGTTCGTGTCGAACCCACCAGCTCCGAGGACCTCGTCGCCACCGTTTAAACCGCGCTACCGTCGCCGACATTGCTATCGAAGTTTTATCTGTACCACCGCTTCACTTTAAACCTCTCTCCTCCTAGCTACAGTTTGACATTGCCCGATTCATTTTTTATCTCCTCTCACAATTTCCGTCCGCTCTGCTTTGACCGGACACGGAAATTTAGATAAAATCGTTCTTTTAGGAAAGCTCTGTGCCGCTTCGACTTGCGGTTGAGCTCTAACGCGATGATTCCAAAATCTGTTTGCTTTCGAGATCCCAATTATTGGTAGAACGACATATTCCCATCACCCAAAGCCACGCAGGTGCCTCGAAGCACTCAAAAATACAAACACTTCTGATTTCATATGTTTCCCTACAATCTCCACTCGCATCCCTCACACTACATCCGCCACTGCCGACGGCTATCTCGTTTCCGCTCCAACTTCCAGAACGTTCGTCAGCCCCTCCGCCGCTGCCGCCGCCTCCTCGGTCGGCTCCCGACAACCCTGACTGCCAGTGGAACGACGCCACCTCAGCCATCGCTCTTCGACCGCCCCCCGACAGCCCTGCTCTTGCTGGCGCCGTCCCCGTGCTCCCCACCCGCCCGCGCCCCGCCCCCACTCGTCCCCGCCCCGCCTACGCCAGCTCCCAGCGGCGTGGCGCCCGTTCCGCTGGCTGCCTCCGTCCGCGTTGCGTGCTCCAGCCCGCGCCAAAATATTGTCCCCGGTGCGCCGAGGTGCGTTGACCCTGCGCACCCAGGGCGGCCTCGGGCCGTCACGCGAGGCCCCCGCGCGCCCTCGCGTTGCCCTCGCAAACGCCCTTCCCTCAAGACCCCTCATTCATTAGCACTACTTTTCTTCTCGCGGTCTAATTAGCAACGTGCCTGTTCCGAAAATATATTTTTGAAACAGATCGATTATAGTTGATAAATATGTTGGTGATGCACGAGATCATCACCCCCTTCCTAGCTCTTTAATATGTATAAAGCAAACAATCAGCCACTGGCAGAAAATGAAAAGAAGCGATGTAGTTGGTAATAAACTACAGAAAGCTCCATGAACCCGATTTTCAAAATTATGAAGTATTACTGGAATAACGTACGCGAGAAAAAAAATGACAAGAAACAGTGATAACAGTAAATAGTTTATTATTGGTTTTCGTCCTAGAGGCAACATTTCTTTCTTAATTTTTAGATGTATGTATGTATGTGTGTAATTCATGAAAATTTGTAATATTGTTCAAATTAATGTTCTAAAAACTGATTGACACTGTTCTTTTAATGATTGGTGTACTCATCAGTAATTCGCTTTGCTCGTTAAGAGGTAGACATGTTACCGTCACAAAAATTTAACGATCCTTAGTGAATGTGAAAAAATTTCAACATGCGTTCGTCACTCGTTTCCCGTCAGCCTTGGTCGCTTTCTTTTTGTTCACTGGTATTATGGAGAAGCTGAGAGCGCAGATAGGACATCCTCGACCGCTTAGTAGCACTTCGTCGGTTAAAAATGAACGAGCAGACGTCAGAAGGTCCCTCTATCGCCGGAAATGCGCATCTCGCATGCAGGCGCCCGCGCCGAAGGCCGCAGCCTCCGACAGCTGAAGGAGAAGGAGGCGCGCTTCACGACTTACCAGTCACGGTTCCGCTTCACTAAATGATGTACTTTGTTCGGAGAGGTTTCTAGAATTCCATTCATTATTTTGCATAATATGATGTGTATGCGCACGTGTTTTTTGGTCTCGGAATCTTTAAAGACTAGGGTGGACGATGGACACTGCCTTGTGCCGTTTATCATCCTGTAGCGACTGTCGATTTTCCGTGTTGACGCCACATTTTAAAGTCAAATTAGAAAATAACCCGAATTTGAAGGATCTTTGGAATTCAAGTGACCTCATGATTCAAATTCATCGGTTCCCGTGTTCAAAACACTCCTTATTCATGAACATCATACTGTGTTTTATTGATTCATTTATTTACTTATACAAGCCTTTCGGAGAATTGTACATGACGCCTTTCAATACTGCGCATGACGTGAAATTTCGCTACGCAGGCGTCTTGCAGTAACGAGAACTGGAAAATTATAGTAGACATTTGGAGCATATCAATTGTAAAAAGCTACATGAAATTACTGAGAAACTTGTTGACATATCCCCGAGGTAAAGTAATAATATTTCTTCTAGTTTTCTAATGAAACGTCGGCCAATTAACAGCTTTCCCCTTAGAAAACAATGATTTGTGAGATCTTCGAATGCCAATGCTTCGTCATTAGTCCGTAGTCACTAACACAAACCCCTACATTATTTGCCATCGCCGATGCGGTGGCCGATATGGTTAAGGCAATAGTGTCGTAGCGATCTCGGACTGAAGGGTCGCAGGTTCGAGTCCCGCCTCGGGTTTGGTTGCATTTGTGTTCGTTCTTTCGTTCCTTATCACCACCATATCGTTTCATCTTCACAGTTACCAGAACGTTAACTCCAGTAGTGGTCGCTAATGGCTTAGATTATAATGCGTTAAATAACAAAACAAAAACAAAAAAATGCTATCGTAGGAGTCTACGATGAAAGTCCTCCAAAAATATTCCTTGAAGATCATTCAAATTACAGTGAACGTATGTTTATTATATTTTTTATATTGTTCTGTTATATTAACTTAACAGGAAACAGGCAAACAGCGAAACGAAAATCGTCTTCTAATGGTCGGTGTCCATTAACAATTTAGGAGTTAGCCGTCTTTTTTTAAAATTTATTTTATTCACTGGTCAGCCAGAAGACTTTATATGTGTTTGTTTTAGAAAACAACACAGGATATGAACATTTATTACGCAGTGTACATTTGAGGTTTACCCAATAGGATTCCTATATTTTATTTATTAATTTTATGTTTGTTGGCGATAGTAGAGTGTATTGCAAGGGAAGGGAATTCTTATTTTTTGACATCATAGGGGTATGGTTTCTTATTTTTCATATGTGTGTGAATGAGTTTAAGGGAAACCAGGGGGGCATTCGTGTTTTTTCGGAGAAATTTATTTTGAAATGTTGGAAGGCGATTGATATTAGTATGGTTCATATTGGGGAGACGCGTTGGAGAGAAGTAAGTTAACATGAGGTAAATAATAGTTTTGTATAATATATGGCGTTTGTGAGTTTAAGTGATGAAGGTCTATTGCGTAATGGAAATAGACGGATTGATTTTCCGTAGGCCTTATTTATAACAGAGTTGATGTGATATTTTCAAGCTAGCCGGCTATCGAGGTACACTCCAAGGTACTTGATTGGCTGTGTGGGTGGCTCCCAGGGAATGAGAGAGTTTGAGAGCGTGAGAAAAGAGGTCGTTTGGGGGATTCTTAGTGTGAATACTTCTGCGGAACTTTTAACTGAGGTTAGGTAGGTGCATTCGCTATTTTGTGCTCCAAGCTTTGTGGACTGAGAGTTCATCATTTTATATTGGCATTTGCGGTATCGATGTCACAGGCGGATGTCAAAAGGACTGCGTCGAGACCAAATAGCGATATTTGAGAGATGTGGAAGTATGTCTAACAATACTGATCAAAAGTGGACATAAAGCATTGCCTTGTGGCACTCCTGCTTTAATAGATAAGGGTGGAGAGGTCGAGTTGTTTATCTTCTCTGAAAAAGTCCTGTTGCTTAAAAAGTTGCATAATGTAGAGTATAAAATATTGTGAAATACTTAATACGTGTAATTCATAAAGGAGTCGTGTGTGCAAAGTACATGCAAACGCACGAATTAGATCAAAAAATACTGCTATAATTTGTGGGCTGTCTTTATGTGTTTCTTTTATGATATACTTTTTCTTGTATGATTTGGTGTTATGAAAATTATTGAAGCACACCCGGCCGATTGCACAAATGACATACTGGCTTGGTTATTTGATGTTTGTTGGCTTCGTGACGTTAATAACTATAAACTTTTCTTGATGAAATCCCAGTTCGCGCAACGAACCGCGAGCATTCCGGAGAACCAGCGTGTCGTGCGGATGATCGCGTGGTTTGCGTAACACCTGCTTGCCCGCCCCCTCGCATTGAAGTCTCGGAACCCCTTCATCGAATTAAGCATTCGCCCCCGCGTGGCGTTCCAATGAACCCCCTTTGTTCTCTCTCGTGCCTGCAGCACTACGCCGCCCGCCGCCGCCCGCCGCCGCCCGCCGCCCGCCGCCGCCGCCCGCCGCCGCCCGCCGCCGCCCGCCGCCGCCCGCCGCCGCCCGCTGCCGCCCACCGCCTCCGCCCACCGCCTCCGCCCGCCGCCGCCGCCCGCCGCCGCCCGCCGCCGCCCGCTGCCGCCCACCGCCTCCGCCCGCCGCCGCCGCCCGCCGCCGCCCGCCGCCGCCCGCCGCCGCCCCGCCGCCGCTCGCCGCCGCCCACCGCCTCCGCCCGCCGCCGCCCGCCGCCGCCCGCCGCCGCCGCCCGCCGCCGCCGCCCGCCGCCGCCCGCCGCCGCCCGCTGCCGCCCACCGCCTCCGCCCGCCGCCGCCGCCGCCGCCCAACGCCTCCGCCCGCCGCCGCCGCCCGCCGCCGCCCGCCGCCGCCCGCCGCCGCCGCTCAAAGGCGTTTTTGCCTCCGAGAACACGTCTGTGAGGCGGGCCGAGGCGTTATCGCGAGATCGCTCTGCAGATAGGCGCGCCGGCTCCCTCCCTGCCCTCGGCGTCGCCGCGGCGCCCGGGAAGCAGCGGCCCTCCGGGGCCCCCGCGTGCCCGTGGGCTGCGGGCGGAGCACGGCGCCGGGTCGGCGGGACTAGTCATGGCAAATTTTCCAAAACATCGATTCGATACATCGCTAAAGGGTTTTCGATGTCGATGAAAACATCGATGTTTTAATGATAAACTAATAAACATGCTATTTCCCTATACATTTTTAATTACAGTACTAAAAGGGATATATTTTATTGTTTGGTTACCAGCATTTTAGTAGTACGTTAATAAAAATTGTTATGGAATGTAAAGAATAAAATTAACAATAAAGAGCATCGTGTTTCGCTACTTTATCCTTTAAGTCACGTCCATTCGTACACTATCGAAGTAAAACCACCTAAAATTCCCTCAGATTTCCCAGGCGAAATCTGCAGCGTGATAAAGAGGATCACGCAAAACAACGATATTGCTATGGATTGCTGCTACACTACACCGTGCCTAAACCCCTTTATTTAAAAAAAATTAAAAATCGATGTTTTTGCAAGAAAATAGCCCTGTGAAGAAAACATCGAAAGCAAAATATCGATGTTAATATATCGATGTTTTGCCATCCCTAGACGTGACTGACCGTCCCGGAAGCTTCGAACCCGCCTGCGCCTCCTTGGGAGCACACAGGGTGAATTACTGCACAAGCGGAGGAAACATTTTTAGTAATTATACAAAATTGTTAGTTATTTAAAGGAGATTATAGAACTTCAATAATTCATTTTCTTTTATATTTTAAATTATTTCTGTTATTTTTACATATTTAAGATTTAAACTAATCAGTTGGCCTACAACATTGCTTTCAAAATATTTTTAGACAACACATTTAAAATATTTAGGAGTGAATTCTTGAAATAGATTGCTAAATCTACTTTTCTTCTAATACAAATGAATGATTTATAAGTCGGTTTCAAATCCATGATTTTCATTGTGTGCTTTACATTGTATGTCTAAACAAGGAAACCTGCTGGATATCATATTTATATCTTTTTTCCGGCATCAAATGATATTTTGATGTATTTAATTTTTTAATGGGACTTCGAATTTGTTCATGTATGCGGTCCCTTATACGTATTAACCTCATGAGGTCGAAATAAAGCAAATTTCAGACGCGTTTAAAGTTTGTAAACGGGACGATAGCAGAGGCTTGTTACCAACTAGACTGTTATTTATGTCATCGATGTCTCTCAATACTTATTATTCTTATAAGGAAAAAATATAAACAAAAATTAACGTTTTTTGCAATAAGTGTACTTCGAATGAGTATCGTATGAATCTGTCATCTTTAGCTACATATCATTTATTTCGATTGTTCTTTACAGACAAGCGGACCGTTAAGTTTGTAAATGTAAACAACGTATAAATGAAAAAAATTAATGTAGAATAATTTTTGTTTGTATAATATATGTATATGTGCCATGTATATACCATATGTGCATTGGATTATTGCAAGACTTATATGATAATAGTTTTTATCACGAAACTGATTTCAATTTCATGATGGACTTTATATAGTCGTAGTTGATAACTCTTTTGATACAATGATTATAGTAGATACTATTCTTTAAATAAGATTAGTTACCATTTCATGTACAATTCTTATTTGTTATGCAAATAAGGTGCTCATCTTACTTTTATTGAATATTTTTTGTAATGAGAAAAACTAAAAGTTTCATCACAAAAATATGTACTGAGAAAGAAAAAGCCATGAAAGATTGTTCCTGAAGAGCAAGACCAGTCTGTTATTATTGGTGTCGCTTTCGACCACCGCGCTATGGTGATCCTCACGGCGCGAGGGGCTGAATCACCACTTCGTCCCAATGGAGCCAAAGAGCTGTTTATTTTATTTATTTGTCGTTGGAAACTGAAGCAGAATGAAAATTGAGCCCTGGGGAAGAAAAGCATGTCACGTTAGCAGCAGCATACACAGCAAAACAATATCTTGAATCGGAGCAAAGAACCGTACTGAAAGCAAAGTGCGTTTAATTAATGCATTTAATATGAATAAACAAAGAAAAAAACAAAGAAATGTAGTGGCAATGGTTTTGGTATTAACTGTATCCTTTCTGTTTCCGAATAAGTTTGTGCACGTAAATCTGAAATGTGAAAAATTATTTACTAGGGTGAAACATTTTGCAAACCTTTCACAACGTATTCTGCACATCTGCATGTGCTGATTTCATTAATACTCTCATTTCAAAGCGTATTAGTATATAAATATTTTCCAACAGAAATTTTGTGAAATGTTGCTTTTCACGTGGGTGCGCTTTGGTGTAAACCTTCAATTTTGGGAGACGTCAGACGTATTGACACCCACTGGGGGATTATTATTCAATACTTTAAGGCAACCTTGCTTCTCGGAATTCTTCCCATCGTCATCCTCAAGTTGTGGTGGTCGTTGGGTTAGTCGCTCCGTAGGCGGTCTGGGATGGGAAATCTCATTCTGACAAAGGGCCTACTTTCTACTACTACGTATACACACATGTATACTGTACCAAACCAAAGAAATTAGAAAACGAACTACTACGGGAAAGTCCGTGCCATTCTCTAGCACCACGTGTTAATTAAAAATGTTACGGAACAAATAATATGGACTACAAGTGCAGCGTTAAATCATTTTGTAACACTGATTCATTGGAATGCCTTGTGTCTGTTAGGAAAAGCTAATCAATTCACTTCTTTAAATAAAAATGTGAATACCAATTCCTTATTTATATTTTACTTTTCTAGAATATTCTATAATTTTCTAGGCTATTTATTGTCTACTTTGCTCTCTATGATGTTCCTTCTTTAGAAAGTACAAGTACACCATCTTTTCCCCACATTTCTTCGGAGTAGATTGAGCGAGAAACGTTACGGACAAAACCGAGCGTAACAAACGCGAACAAAACGCTGCCGGCCGCGCCGCGCCGGTCGCTCTCTCGAGACGGCGCCAGCGGCAGCGCGTCCGCAGCTCGGTCTGGCGCTGCCGCGCTGGCGTCGCGGCGGGCGTCACGCTCGCTTCCCCGTACAGGTCGAGGAAAACCTTCGCGGCGGCCGACGGCGCTGCCGCCGTCACGCGGCGCTACCGCAGCGCCCCGCGCGGGCACCGCGCGCAACGTCGGGGATGCACCACACGACGGGGAAACCCCGGGCGCTGGTCGGAGGCCGCGCGGCTATTGTTGCTAAAGAGACGTCAGCGATTTTATTTACGGCGGGATATGGAGGTGTCGGATCGTAAGAGATAAAAGAGGAAAAACAAAACCGCGTAGAGAATGGCAAATTCATGAATTTAAAATAGTCTGTCTCCGTACTCGCCCGATCAACGCCCGATCAACGATAGATCGAAAATGGCTGCAATAATTTATACCTATAATTTTTTTATTTACTTGAAAACAATTTCATTTGATTAAAAAGGTTTTGGTAAGTGAGAATGTGAGGGAGGGAAAAACTTGTATTTAGTAAGAAAATACTAATTTTCTTGTAAGATTCTGTCATTTTTCTGGACAACATACGTTAATCTCTCTTGGATTTCATGGAAAATTTCTCCTTACTTCGATGTCGAACACATCGAAAACCATGAGTGAGAAGACGTTCGGTTTTGAAAAGTGTAGAACAGTTTTGCAACATGCAATCAACATGCTGAGTTCTTTG
Organism: Teleogryllus occipitalis; assembly: GCA_011170035.1. Lineage (NCBI taxonomy): Eukaryota > Metazoa > Arthropoda > Insecta > Orthoptera > Gryllidae > Teleogryllus > Teleogryllus occipitalis. The sequence continues at coordinate 45,996 of BLKR01009217.1, forward strand.
CTTTCTCAGTTGATTCGCAACATAGACACAAATAAAAAAGTACTATTACAAGCAAGTCGTTGGAGTTTGTTTTTCGTGTAAACTTGAAAAAACTAACTTGGGATAGTTAGTGCCTTGAAAATTGCGGAGAGATGTGGACGAAATCTCAGATGCAATATTTATGTAGTTCGTTCTCTAATAACTGAAAGGTGTTCATGTTGAGGTAATGGTTTATTCTCTTTTTGCCTGCATAAATGTTTTTACTGTTCCCCTTCGTGGTTTGTTAAAGCGCGTAACGAGTCGTAATCCAGACCGGATAAAGCACGGAAGCAAACCGGAGAAAATCGTGCTAAAAATGGTCACGTTCAGGAAAAGGAAGTTAATCAAGGTCAGGCGTTGCAGGAAATAGTTGGCCGCTGCCATTAAGGCAGGCTGCTTGACCGGTGTCGACTACATACATTCGTGTGTGTTTGAATGTGCTTACATATGCTTACGTTTCCAGGTCTTTGAACGTTTAACTACGTTGCAGCAGGTATGCTTGTACACACATAAGATTCATCAGGGAATCTTTGACGAACGTGGAAAACCTGTTAATAACACTTCAGTGATGAACAGTAAATATTCATGGAACGACTTTCCTTGCTTCTTTTAGTTGTTGCATGTGTTTAATATCCGCGATAATATATTATATTCGTCATTCTCGTTTAATGTTAACTTGCAAAACTTGATTTTAAGGAGGATATTGCCTTTCTTACCCACGAGTCGAGTCTGCAAAAGAAAAACAACGTGTGGGCCGGATTTGCTGTGCCGCGCAGCCACTTTGGTCCGGGGCCGCAGCTTCCTGGGGCATCTTTTCTCTGGGCAGTATTTGTCCCATCTCTCGATGCCCCTTTCTTCACAGCTTTATGTGTCTGTTTATTGCATGTGGCGATCGTTCTGCGTTCAGAGGCCTCAAACTATGGGGGAGACTGGAACTCAGTGCCGAATTGTCTCTGTCTGAACGGCCAAAAATTATTATTATTATTATTATTATTATTATTATTATTATTATTATTATTATTATTATTATTATTATTATTATTATTATTATTATTATTGTTGTTGTCGTTTTGTATTTGATAAACTTATACATTGCGCACTTGTGCACGTTGTTATTAGAAATTAATAATAATATACAGTAAACCCTCGTTAGCGCGAACTTGCTTAACACGAATTTTGCTGCAACACGAAAAAATCTTTGGCCCGGCAAGGGCTTACGGTAATACAGACATTTATAACACTCGGATAACACGAATTTTATAACACCAACTCACCGGAAGAGGTGTCTCAGTGCATCAATTTATGTCACTGCAGTGCCTCTGACCGAGAAGCCCTAGGTTCGAGTCCCGATAGTGGCAAGATTTTTGACGCTAGCTTGTCAGCTAGATCGAATTTAGTCGCTGTCTAGAGGAGAATTCTAGAGGCCGACTGCTCTGATCGGTAGCTTTCAGTGGTTTCTCCGATCAATACCAGGCAAATGGTGGAGCAGTACCCTAACAAACGGGCCACGCACGATCTTTCCTTCATCTTCCTTGTCCTATCCTCACCCCTTACACACATTTACACGAACATGCACTGCACTACCACATATGCCGGGAGACTGATCGGGAGCGTAGAGCTTGTCCCGTCTGGGACGATGCCCCGCTGGTGGGAGATACCAGGTTGGGGAAAACTACGCTAGGCGACGGTAGATCGGCGCCGGATCTCGCCATCCAGCGGGGGAAGATCACCGCCGCCTCCCGATGCGCTACACTTACGGGACTAATGACCTCGGTAGTTGACGTGCCCGAAATCACTAACAACGAACCAACTAAAACACGAACTCTGATTTTTTCGGTCCTTTGGAATTCGTGTTAATGAGGGTTTACTGCAACATATAATTTCAAAAAACTATCCATAATTGATGTGACATTCGATTCAGAGTTTAGATTATTTTAGCGCCCAAATTCACTGTTCAAAAGCAAAAAAGTTGCGATCTCAAGATTTCATCATTAGGACCTCGAAGACATTGAAAAAAGGGCATAATTGGCGTGGAATTTGGTATTTCGGTGTTATTTTGATGGTGTCAGTTATTTGAACAACCATTTTATTATTTTCGATTAGATGCTCTACTTTGTAATGAATTATGTCTAATATAATTGGTCGAATAATGCATGAAATTCCATATTGAAAACAATTTTCTTGCAGGCCCTACTTGTTTTCTGGTTAAATCTTTCTTTTTAAATATTACACTTAAATGGTCCTCGAGCATTTCTCTCATTTACATCTTTTCGTACACTAAACTAGCACTAGTAGTGGGTTATCCTTAATGAAATCACATGAATAAAAATCTTTCTCAACTGAACCGTTTTGGGTCTTTACTTTGAAGAACTCTATAATAGCATTTTTAATGTCGGCTTATGTGTAATGCAGAATCTCCTCAAAGGGCAGTTTCCAGCGTTGGTTGGGAGCCACTTCGGAACGTGAATTTTCGCCCTTTGGAAAACGAGAATTCCTCACTGTGGCGGCGCAGGCACTCGCCTCGAGTGGCGAGCCGCTTTGACGCGAAACGTGTTTACGTGGGCGGGCGTTCTCGAAAAGCGCTCTGTGGCTTCGGGGAAGCGCCGCGCGCCGCGCCACGAGCGCCCGCGCGGGAGGTGGGCGGGGCAGCGCGCGGGCGGGGGCCCGGCCGGGGGCGCGTACCTCGGCTTTGCAGCCTGTGCGCACGCGCCAACGCAGAGGCGAATTTGAAATGATAGCGAAGCCCGCTAATTGCCAGATGTAGCAGTGACTTACATGGCTTGCTGATCGATCGCTTGGCCATGCTGGATGGAATTTGTGGCCAACAGTGACGGCAGTGTGTGCTGCCCACTCTTCATTCCCATGTTTGATTACCACTGTCACGATTTAGGAGGCATATTGATGGTAATTTGTCATTCATGTTGAGAAGTTATTATTGTACATGTCTGCCTTGCAGCTGGTTTGAGTTCTTACACCACGAAACAATTACGAATGAATGGACAATGTGAGTGGTATTGCGGGAAACAGTAGTTTGCTGTAACCTTCCACGCCACAGTCTCTAAGTAGAAATGTTGTGGTTTTACGCAAAGTCCGCACCTACAGCGTTGGTGTAACGCGATCGTGGGCGAAGTGCCCCAACCCCTGTCTCACCAGGCTGAAGTTCCACTCCAATTGTTTTCTCCATTGCATTCTGACACCAAGTCACGGAAATTTCGTAGACAATTTTTTCGTTTAAATGTATGCGGGTAGATTTAAGAAGTATACTACAATCCAATTTTCGTTTTTCGGTTGTCCTGCAGTATTTACAATACTTTTGTCATTCAATACATACACATGTTTGTTCTTTTCTTTAAGGGCTATTATAAAAAATACTGATACCTACTTTCAATTCCTATATCGTTTTCATATTTCCTTTAACAAAAATGACAGATTCCCAACATTCTGGGAGATCTCTTTGTCTGTTGCTATGCTGCGCGGTAGCTTAATAACAGCCGAATAATTTACACTGTCCTACGATGTAAGTTTGTTAGGAAAAGAGAAAAAAAGGAAACCTGAAAAGCTTTAGGTATTGTACATTTTCAAATTTGTTTACACTTTCACTCATCAGTTTACGCATTGCTATTGTGATAACTGTAGTATCAATTTGTAATATATTCGTTTGAATAAATATTTTTTAATAAAACTTTTAAAAAAAGTATTTGTAACGTGTGTGGACCATGAACTTAAACGAATTAAACTTAAACCCTTAATATGTGCCTTCCTCATCTCAAGGGCATCGATCATGTACGCGCCGGTTACTGTCGTAAGCTGCTTAGGAAGATATACGTACATTCCAACCGCAAATGCAGCCGATAAAAATGTCGTCAGAACATACGTAATACACAAGTGTCTAACCACACTCTCATTGAAACGGATATTCGTTTTGCCATGTGTAAGCAGATCAGATCATCTTTCCTCGGTTCATAAAACGTGCATTAAAAATATGCCAAATTCTAGTACGAAGAAAATTATTTGAAAAAGCGAGATATGATTTTTTAGCTATCAACTTTTAGGCAAGGAAGATATGTCAGAAAAGTATTCTGTGGACTTGAATGGCAAGCGGCAACAAGGTCATGCCTTTATATCTGAGGATTGTGCGATAACAATGAGGAAACAGAACAGCTTCTGCGATGATGTTTCTCTGATGTACGTCATTGGGGATTATGAAGTTCTGGATGAATCAATAACCTTTGAAACAAGTCTCAGTGCATCCGGATATCAGGAGGATACAGGACGAACTGAAAGTATTGTAAATTATTTTATCACCTCCATTAACATACTGTGTAATTAAATTGAAAGAATATTGAAGCATTTAAATAAAAGAACTCGTCAAATTTTTATTTACTTATTTCTTAGAAGAATTAGTATCCAACTGGTATGGATTGTATTATATTCTACAGCAGAATAGCATTCGCCTATTCCTAGGCATGTATTATAGTTTTTAACCAAATATACGTACCATACCTAAATTCACATACTTAATTTTCTTGATCGGTCTCCACATTTGGCAGTTAAATAAACTCCTTGTTGAAACTGCTTAGAAGTTCCATCTTGGAAAGCGAATGAACCCGCAAAAGACATTTTCAAACAAAAAATATTCCACTTGCACTTGCAAACCAGCTCTCGATTGTATACAACCTGGTAATCTATCAGTTATTGTTGTGAAAAACAACCAAGTCTTCAAAATCTACTATCTCACCTCTTAATAGCCTATAAAATACGATGTGATATCTCGTGTAATGTTCTGGAAACTCGACCTCCTGAAAGATTTGTTCTCCAACCGACGCAGATTTATTTTGTGCATGGCAATTTCGGGGTCCACGAAGCAGGGCAATTTCGGGGCCACGAAGTATTGGAATGATTCAACAATTAGAAAGGTGGTTTTGTCTCTTTTTACGATTATCTAAGTAATTACATAAGTAAAATGAACACAGACTGGATCTGTTAACATTGTCATTCATTATTGACTGTAATTTCTTGCACTGTACATTGAATTTGATGACTGCCTATGCATTTTCAGTAGGTTTTAGGACACTGCGTTCTCCGTAGCAGTCTCACGTCAGTTGCATCCAAATACCAATCACAAACATATGCTTATATAAACGATATTGTAACTGAATATCAAGCATCCTTTGTTTCTAGGTTAATTTACCTCAAGCGAGATTTACAATCAAAAGCCTTTATTACTCCCTCTCCTATTGAAAACGTGTAAGTTTTTTATGAGTAAGAGGCGGAGATCCTGCTTGCATATGTATTCCGGAGTAGTGAAAACAGAATCAGGAAGTGAGAGGTGCTCAAGGAAGAGAGTGGGAAGGGGAGAGAGCATAACCAAGTGTATCCTATAATATCCCTGAACCAAAAACAAGAAACCTTTTTTACGATAATAACAATCATTAAGTTACTCAACTGTTACTTTATTAAAAGTTTTGCAATATTTTTGGTAGGGCACTAGTGTTTGTTATTTTCGTTATTTCATGTATACTCGTTAATTCTCAAGTTATTGGTATGCAATTTAAATTTAACTTAATTTCTGCTGTTATGCAAATAGGCGTTAATGAAAGAGACTTGCAGTAAAACACCATTCTTCTAGTTTCTTTCGGTATATTGAAGAATATTGCGATTATGATTCTATTCGTATATCATTTTCCACTGTATGTGGACAGACTCTCAATTCAAAATTCGTACAATAGAAACAATTCATTCGTACTCCAATCTTCGCTTTCTGTTGTAGTTAGCCCGTAATTAATTATTATTTTGGACTACTGCACTGTTATATATATTTAACGTAATCAAAAAGAGAAATGAAAAGTCATTGTTAACCGCCGGCGCCCGTAAGAGCTTTGACAGTCCACCGTTAGTTCAAAACAATTAAAACAAATCCATTTTAGCCGAAGATGGCGTATGGATGCACTTTTCCCAAGAAATGCTAGTTTTTGTTTATATTATTGTTCTTATAACATGGTTGACGAAAAGTATTTAATAACACACGGCCGATAAGAATAAAATTGTTTTATCGGCCTTATGATGTTAATAACTAGAGAGCGGATTTTTATGATTTTGCATATTTTTGGTCTTTCCTTCAGGGCATAGCTAAGTGAAATTTCTTCACATTTGGTTAGAATTAGATGCTATATAGATTAAAATGTTAGTGCATATTTGGCCAATTTTTCCTGTTGGAGCATATTCTTATAACTATAGGAGTGTAATTCGCATATTTCGTTAAAATAGAGGTCCTCTCCATCCATCTCCAAAACGTTTAATGCTTTCGTAGGATCTGTGTATTCGTGAAATATTGTTAATTTTAATTGCATATTAAAGTACATATTTTACACTTTTTTGGTCATAAATGCACATTTTTAAACGTATATTTCAAGATTTTTTAGGGCATAAAAATCAACTCCCTATTAATAACTGTTTCAGTTAAGCATTTCGCTTCACATAAGCTGGTAAGCGCAATCTATTGTTTGTTATCGTTGAAAACATTGATCATTTTTTAAGAATTTGTTTTCTTCAGTTGAGCATCTCGTATCGTGCGTGATATGTTATATCGGTCGTTTCGCTTCTTTTTTCTTTTCCGCCGTCCGTTGCTTGGGTGGCGGCGCGCGCTGCATCCGGGATGCCCGCCGGGGGGCGGGGGCGGGGGCGTTCGGGCGGTCGCTTAGCTGCGCGCGCAGCGTCGCATTTCGCTGCGCCCCTGCGATTTGTGCTGCGCGCGCGCTGCGTCTGCGAAGGCGCCCGCGCGCCGTCACGTGGCCCCAAGGCCCCGCAGCCTTTACGTAACCTCAAAAGAAGAGAGAAAAAGAAAGGGGGCTTTCAGGCGGGCGAACGGATTTTCTTTGCTCGATCAGCTCGACAAATAAATCAATTATTACATCGTGAAATAATTTGAATCAGACATTATTGAAACGGATTTGTACGCTAAAGTACTGACGTTTCGAGATGAGGAATAAAATAACTTAAAATCTAGCAATCCGGGCGTCAATCATAATATATAAAGAGCAAAGTCTCACTCATTTTGTATCAATTGGGTACTTCCTTTACTACTTGCAAAGGTGATCGACGGTGCATTTGAAAGTTTGAAAAGCTGTATGATTTGCTCACAAAATGGCCGCCTTGGTGGTCTTAATAGGTAGAAAATAAATGCTTACAAAAATCAGTTAATAAAAAAATTGAAATCTTAACTCCGCTAAGTCTTTAAACTTCACTTTTATCAAATATTTTTGTCACATTTTGGGACCATTTTTTTCTCTTTACAAGATGCGTTAGATTCTCATAGTAATCAATTTTTGAATTATTTACTCCACTGCAACTGTAAAATTGTTTCATGTAACATCAGCTCGTGGTAGTCACACCGTTGCTAATCACTGAGGGGTTTTGGATCAACTGAGGGGTTTTGGCTTCTTAAGCTCACCCCCTGGCAACGTACCTGTGATTTAAGCTGCGGGCGGAATGGTGATTGAAAATGTTGTGCGAAGAATACTTCACTCCGGGTGCGTGATATGTCTTGTTTTTGGCGCTGTGGGCAGCCTCACGAAGTAAGCATGACAGAATTTTGGGTTGCTTCTTTTAAAGTGTCACGTTCATCAACATACCTGTTCTTTGCCTTACAGTTTACAACGAATATCAATAAATTATCTATCAATCGTAATGCCTTTTTCTTTGTAAATTCTCAGCAGTGAATTATTACATTTTGCTCCCATCGAGCGTCAGAAATCACTGTCGCCATTGAACTAAAATAATTCAAACGTCGATGTTTTGTTTCTTGATATCTCAATATCTCGTTTCCGCTTTGAATATATTTACAATTCAGTTACTCCTTCCCTAATGTATGTAATTATTCGTACGTCATCTTTTCCCTTAAATTCCACTCAGGCCCCTCTGTCTCGTGCGTAAGAGGCCGAGGAGCCGCGTCTGCAGCTCGTCGAGGCTTTGGCGCCGCGCGAGAGGGGCCGGAAGCACACATTGCGATTCGTCCTCGCAAGGGTATACTTCGATTTAAGCATTATACTTCGATTTATTTAGAGCTTCATTTCACAGATCATCAGCTGTTACGGTGTCATCTAGTCGGGAGCTTACACGTCACTACAGTGTGGTGACCACTGTGGTGACGTTTAACCTCCCGATTGGATGACACCATAATAGCTGCTTTACATCAACTGTCCCTTCGTATGTTTAAATTCAAGTACGAGTACTTTGACGCTTGAACGTCACTATAGTGATGTCAAACGGTGACTTTCATGCTCCCGAATGGATGATAGCGTTTCACCTCACCAAGTGTCTACTGACTCCGTGTTTTAATCGAAGTACAATTCAGGCTAACTTTTTTTCTTTTTGATTCTCTGTCGTTATAGAAATACTTTGGCCCGCAGTCCATGCGATTATTCCTGAATTCATTGATCATTACCAAGATTTTGCATTTTTTGGACTTTCCTCTCGACTGAAAGGAACGAAACAACACGAATACAGCCTCAAACATTTCCACACATGCACATTCTCCAAAACGTTACATAAACTTAGCATTTACTTATTAATCCTTATTAATCCTTATTAATTAAAATCAAGTGTTGACCGCCATGTTTCTACCACTACTTCAAAGCAAATGTATATGTAATCTTCTGGCATCAGAAAAAAGCTTAAACTATCGTAAATAATGCATGTTTTGCGATCAACAGTTAAATGATATGGGGTTGAAGGTCTTAACTTCGGGATAATTAGAATTGGGGATCACACCGCGATATATTCCTCTTGATGCAGCTGCTTATCCGTTTGATTTTGAGACCTGCCTTTGCTACGCGGTTTCGCTCTCAGCGCCAGTTGCGGCCGGTGGGCTGCGTATTAGTAGGGACGGCATCTGAATCCCCGACAAACGCATTCATTTGGTCTCTTTGGAATATTTCGCGAATGAGTGCGAAATGTACCCTGTTTTGTACGAACGATTCGCAAACAAGAGAATTTAGTGAAAGAAGCTACCCCCCACCTCCCAATTTCTCCACTCTCCGCATGCATCCTCTGCCTACATCAGCTAAGAACGGCCAGGCGAGAGTCCGTTGCAGAGCCCATTCTAAAACGTGTGGAAATTCACTTATGAAATAAAAATCGTCCAGAAAACTTGCGCTTGTGGAATGCACAAATTAAAAGTGTCGATTTGAGCGTAAGATTAATACGTTCGCGAGTACGATTTTTGTGGGGATCACTGCGCAAAGTTGTAACCTGCGGCCATCTGACGGGTTATCGGGATGCGCTTTCGTTTATCACGAACTCAGATGCGTCCATCCAACTAAGAATAAACAATAATATCATTCCATGAACTACTAAGAATAAGGCAGTTAAATATTTAGGACTTCATCTGGGTACCATCCTCAACTGGAAAACCCATATAGAAAACAGTTCAGCAAACCAAAATCAAAATTCTTCTACTGAAACCGCTCAACAACAAAACTAGTAAACTGTGTTTAAACAATGCCATAATCTTATATAAATCCATCATCAGACCCCTCCGCCTGTACGCCAGTCCAATGAGGACAAACGCTGCCCAATATAACCTACAAAAATTGCAAGTCATGCAAAACAAATTCTTATGATCTATTACCCAAGCTCCCTGGTTCATATCCAACAAGCAATTACACACCGAATTACACATTAAATCATTTACCATGTATCCTACCTCGCCAATAACTTTTTCTTGAACCTTCAACTGATCAACCAAAGCAGAAATTTTAAACCGGGAAAATACACAGAACGCCAAACTCGAATTAAAAACAGATATCCGTAACATGCATTCTTGGATATTTTCATCAAAACTTAAAAAATCAATTGAGGTGTTCTGTGAGTACCCTTGTCTGATGTAGGTTAGTGTTTGTATAAGCTAGATTAATTTAGGTTGTAAGGTAGATAATACAAATGTAAAGTTAAATATTAACTGAATTTTGTAATTTCATCCAAAATAAAATAAAATTTAACAAAAACTCTGATGCCTGAGATCTGGCTCGCCCGCTAAATTGTAGGGGTGAATTACGACAATGTTATAGCTGGGATTGGATTAAAGCTATCTTTGGGTTTTTCAGGCTAAGACTCTGGGACGAGAAAGAAGTAAGGTTTGAACAAAATGAGGGAATTGGAATTGGTAATAAAAATGTATTGATCGTCCAGAAGATTTCAGGCCATGCAGCTTCATATGCAACTAATGGAATGTGGTGGAAAAATGCGGATGTTCAAAGATGTAATAATTCCCAGGAGCAAGCTTGTCAGGATTCTTTTGCCAATTTCATTAATTACGATATTGCATTTTTTTTCTTAGATTGCTCTTACAAATTGTCCTGAAGAGAACAAGGTCTTACTTCACTCCTAGTGATGCGAAATGATGCAGGATTATAGAAATAGCGCGAACAGTTGCGTTTGTTGTGTGAATAATCCATGATTCGAGGTAATTTATCCATTTCGTATACCAACCCCAAACCCCACTCCACAGGAAATGACTGAATTTCCACTAAGTAAAATCAAAATGTTTACAGGATGCTGATTTTGGCCAGTGTTTTCTAAAACACTTTTTCGAAAATTTTTCATAATTACCCTAAATTGAATTTCTAAATGGAGCTGCTTCCCGGCCTGTTTTTACATTCTCGCATGCTTCGTCCGTAGTGTTGAGTTATGTAATGCTGCTGCGAAAAATATTTTCTCGGGAAAATTATTTGTATCGTTGGTTTCTGATACAGAAAAAGTGGACTTGTTCCCATGTATAGTAAATTACTTCCTCTAATATAGTGATCCACTGACCTCACAACTAATTCCAAATTTATCCGGATCTTCTTTAACTACATAAGACCGCAATAACATTCCATGAAAACCAGATGTCAAATGGATCCTGAAAGTTAAATGCAAACTTTGGTTATTTTGTTGACCCGGGAATGTTTAGACGTTTCTGCTTTTGTTGCTTCTGAGTTAGGGAATCTGTTTCGATACTTTAAAGATACGACTGATAGTGATTGCTCGAGAGGAAGAGCAATACTTAGAAAGTTGACATTCATAACAGGAATGTTTTTGTGAATTTCACTGTTAGTGTTGCTTTTGGTCTGTAATGTATGTAGTTTACTATCAAATGTCGTACTTTCTAAGATGCATAGACGAGAAATAAAAATATTTTTGTAGCAGATGACATTTACGACAATTTGTAGTTAGTATTATGTTAGAACGTGTACAGGAGATTTAGGAGAACCAATGACAACAAACGTTTCAAGATTGCGGATGTCGAAACTATCCGGTTAACATTCTCATTGCTATCTCAGTTGGAAAGTTGTTATCTTAAAGTATCATGGAAGTTCAAATTGATGTGATAACTGTTTGAGAAGAAGGAAGATGGAGATTGAAAACATTAGGAGGTATTTTTATCAGTTAGCTTTTCGCGTACTTCTGGAAGTTTTTGAAGTGGCGTTGAAAGAGTACGACGAAACCATACGGTACTTCAGAAGTGGCCTACTTCAGAGGTTGGAATCCACTGATATCCATTCCCGCCAGTGTACGACTTCTTGTATAATTCTTTATTGCGTCTAAAAATAATTTTCCAAATTCTGTTTATGTCATGGATTATAAACTGTGTATTCCAAATTTCTGAAGACTCTTGGAATAGTTGACAATTCCACGCGAAGATCCTTAGGTTTTTATTTTTTGGAAACATCTCCACGTCAGTAATATTATCTTCAAAGGAACTGTATTCATGAATCACTCTTAAGTGTTTTAGCATTCTAGAAGGAGGCGATCGTTGCTTCACTCTGTTCCATTAACATGTTTGCTTAAGTATACGTACTGAAAAAATCGAACATATTCCTGTTACGAATATTACATTTTTAGTAGTTTGATTCATGGAGGAATTTTACTTTGAGCTTTAAAAGAAAATCTTTTAATATCTTAGACTAACATAATTAGTGTCAATATCTCTGTTTCAATTATTTCATTAAGTCAATTTGTAAGTATTCGTAATTATGTCTGAGCTCCTTGCTGTTCTTCATTCCGAGTATCAACGTCTGTGACACTTGCTGGTTCACCATCATTAATGAAGGTTTCTTCACGATTAGGTAACTGTTGTGGAAGAAACGTATGTAGCACATTTGTTCCTGTTTCTCTCCTGCGTGTATGGAATCTTTTAAATCTCAGGTCTGGGCTGTCAGCCGCACGGTGGGTGAAGTTGCCCTTTCCCTCCTTATCTCGCCCGCGCGCTCTCAACAGGGCCTATCAGGGAACATTATCCCTATCGAGAGTGCTCCGCCGTGTAGTTTTACGTCAATTCGTACACGAACACAAAGCGGCTGCCTTCCCGACCGACGCGTGGGATTTAATGGCTCCACTTGGGAAGATTCGTTTAGTGCGACCGAAAGTTACGACGCGATGAAATGTGGGAAGCTGCGTTTTTAAGTTTTGAGGATTGTCTTCCTTAAGTTAATGGTCTTTAAACTGGAAACGTTGAGTCTGTGATACTTGATGTTATTCACATTTAAAACACATTACCTCCTGTTGAAAGAAATTGTTGGGAGTTTCGAAATTGTACATGCTTGCAGTTATTAAAATACGACTAATTGACGAAAATACTTCTATATTTTTCTTTCAGATATATCACCTTGTCTTTGAAAAAAAAACTGCAAACACAAATTGTGGCTACAACGTTTTAACAACGTTTGAACAACAAGCAGTCTGGTTATTTTTAAATCTGGAGCACCAAATTAGTCCAACACAACTGTCAATGTGGGTTGCACATTAAAATGTTGATTACTGTGGAAGTGAATGTGAGTGTATGTATTTGTTTTGATACCACTAGGCCGATTTATAGAATGCTGATCGAAGAGTTGTTTTCAAATGCTAAGAAGTATTGAAATACGACCTTCAGTTTGAGTTAAAACCATCCAAATTAATTAAAGTTCAGAGAACATGATGCAACACAGTTGAATTATTCGCCATGCCAAATAAGAATGTTCCTTGTTCTTGATTCATTTGCGTTGTATAGTGAAACCTTTGTTTTATAAGCAATCACTAAAGAACTGACATCGCGGTATATCAAAATTTCTTGATTAAATACTCAGATTAACAGCAACTAGTGCACTAGAACGTGGTATGTGGTAAACATGTTACGCGAATAGAATGATGTTTTTAAAGTAAAGCACCTGAAAAGTAAGCTTACGTGTATATATATATATATATATATATATATATATATATATATATATATATATATATATATATATATAACAAAGCACCCGACTTACACAATTCGGGGGCTTTTTGATTAGTGTGTTAATTTTTCTTTCTGAACAAATATATTCACTTCTTCTATAAATATTAAACAATTTACAATTTTCTGGAGTGTTTATATGCTTCTGCAATGCAAATGTTTGCATGGAGATTATTTTTTAAAACCAATATCTGAGTGCCTTTTGTGGCTCAAGTCATTCGGAATATCCAAGGAGTTTATTAGACAAAATATGCTTAAAACTCTTAAGAGCTTATTTTTGAAGTTTCGACGTTTCCTTCCTGGAAATCCTGTATATACGAGTGTTTACTTACTATTAGCTTACATATATACATGTTTAACGTGGGACTACATGTGTTGGTAGTGGTGTATTATTGATTGCATTTAATTAATTAATTTTTCATTTCACCAAAACGAATCATTTTCCCTTTGTTATATAAGAACATTGGGCATTTAATGACTTTGGTTGTGCTTAATAGCTCGCAACAGAAAAGAATGATCGGTTTCAGACTCAGCTGTTTATAAGACGGTTGGAAAGGTCAAGGATATACTGCTGTTCCTTGTAACTGATGCCATACATTTCCAGCTAAACAATAAATCTTCTAAAACAAGAGTAAAGAAACACCTGGACCAAAAAGTACTCAATAAAAATGCAAAGGATTGAACATTTCTCGCAGAGTGCGTGTACGATACTAAAACACAAAACACATGACAAGATTATTGTAATCCCTTGTGCCTTTTTAAACGAATGGATTCATGGCAATCGAGAAACACAATGGAAAAAGAAATGTAACGAAAAAGAAATGGAAATTGAATATTTTTAAGAGATTCATTCCACAGTATGTTGATAGTCGATTGCTGCGTTAAACTGTTCTTCTGCAACGGTATTTGAAGTCCGATTTGCTGAAATTTTGAATGACATTCGGCGAGTATATGAGTCACTTATATTTTGTTTGGCTAATTCTTTGCTCAGTGGCGAAGATACGAGATGATTCACTTGTCTCTATCGAACGTTTTCCGTTGGAGTTCAAGATTTAAAAATAGCAATGTGTCTAAGATTTATCCATATGTTGCAAGCGTTAATCATTCTTGAACTTTTCTTTGATATCCTCCCATTCTTATATTATTGACCCTCCTGCGCGCGATCGCAGTTCAGTGTGTTTTCATACCGTGATTCATAATGAGTTTGTTATTTTGTGCACGTGTTCCGCACCGAGCGTGTCATTACGAAAGAGTGCCATTCCTGTGCTTCCAACCCGAAAGTGCACAATTCCAAGAGTTCCCATCCCAAAAGCTTATCATTCCTAGTGTTCCGATTCTGAATGTGCACTAGTGATGCGATAGTGACAAAAACAAAACATCGATGTTGGCAAACATCAATTTCCAAAATTAAAACATCGATATTAATCATTCATCGAACAAAATACATCGATGATATAAACATCGAAGTTTCAAAGCTGGTTTAATAACCTCTAACATTAACTTTGTGCGCAACGAAAATTAATTTGATAGAGACCTAAAATATCGATTTATAATTAAAATTTAACTTAAGTCAGTTAAAAACGCATCACAGTGTGCGAAATACGAGGAAAGATGAAGGTTATCAGGATCATCTCGGGCGAGGAACAGTCTGCTCAATGGAGGCAGTACAAATCGCGTTTCTGTGGTTCGAACACATAAATGGTGGTGCCATCAGTTATTATTTCATATTTTAACTTGTGATCAAGCGAATTTTTTCATCCAGGAACGAAACATTGAAAACGTAAAAACATCTAGCCGAAAACATCGCTGTTCAAAAACCGACTTGAATACATCGACATGGATGTCGCGCCCCTAGTGCGTACCCGAATGCGCACAGTCTCGAGTGAGCTCCTTCCACGTGGAGTGCGTGTGGAGGGACGGCGACCGGAGCCGCGGAGCGGGCGGGCGGCGAAGAGCGCCCTCTTGTGGAATGCGGCCCCTCCCCGCTCCCCGCTCCCCGCCCCGCCCCCCGCCATATGCTTGTGCTGACGCAAGCGCCGCCGCTCCCGTTAGGTGGCGCGCTGCGTGCGGACCCGCGCTCTCCTCCTCCTATAAAGGCACGGGCGCAGTGGCGGATCCAGGGGGCCATGTCCCCCCCTTTCGTTTTTGACCTTCTTTTATTTGCCAAACTGATTTAAATATTTATTTATTTGAGAATTATGTAATTATTTATAAATAATTTTGTATAGTATTATATATTCTCTACAAAAATAATATACAATACGATAAAATTGTTATATTGTTTAACAAAAACCTATGACGGCCCCCTCCAAAATGATAAGGTGGATCCGCCCCCGCACGAGCTTAGTACGGGGGTGTCACCGGGGAGGGGGTAAATATTAATTAATATGTGATACATTAATACACGATAAACAGTATAAACATTAATGTGAAGTAAACACGGCAAAGCTTGGAAAAAAAGAATTGGAATTGATGTTATTGGATGACGTAATATATCCGTCCGTTTGTGGGCTGCGGATCACTGAAGGTCAATGACGAGGGGTCGGACTTGACTCATGTAAGTTGACAAATATTCTGAAATAATTTCAAAGACGAAAAATTTGATCATCGTAACGCTACATTCTACTAGTAGGTTATTTCTTGTTATTGTGATTGTAACTTTTATTATTTCAGTTCATAATATATGATCCCGTTATTTTGACAATCATTTAGAAAGAAAAAGAGGGATTTCAAATATAATAACATTTTATGGATCGAAATTAAAAAATCACGACAATTAGCGAATGCAAAAATTTGGAAAAATATTACTTTTGAAATCGCTCTTTTTTTTAAAAAAAAAGATTGTCGAAAATAATGGGACCATAGATCATGGTTTGAAACTATTGAATAAATCGAATTGCTGGTTAATTGCTCGGTGCCGAGTCAATTTGTTTCGTCCTTGAGATCAAAGACTCCGTTCGTCTTGCACGTAGTAGAGATATATTGCAAAATGTTGAAGCCCTCATGTAGAGGACCGCTAGAAGTTTCCTAGTGCTCGGGCCTGTTCCTTCCAGCGAATCCTATATTCCGCGTATGGTGCGCTCCAAATTCACGTAGGAATTTCCGTGGCCCGCTTCCTTCGCCATTGCCACACCTTTTGTATGTTCCTCCGAAGTCAACACTTCTTTTACCAGTTGCGCATTCTCCTCAAGTATTCCTGATCGGCGGGTTCGATTGATAGTAGTCGGTGTGTACTCGTAGTTATCAGAGTTATCGATGCAATCGTCTGCAAACGTCTTTCCAGTCGTTCCAATTAAACTCCCTGCTACAATTGCATTTATCCATGCCTGCCATATGCTTTCGCGAGTTACTTTTCTTCTGAGTGCAGATTCGCCTATCAGTGCAATATGAGTGAAACCAAATTCATGACTGAAACGATCTCAGTTGGCAAACAGATTCGGATGTAAATGATAGCTGAGAAGAATTTTTATAAAGAAATGCAAATTATTATTATTATTATTATTATTATTATTATTATTATTATTATTATTATTATTATTATTATTATTGAATTGTCGGCACTTTAAACTCTTAGATTTTGAATATGAATGATAAGTTGGTTGGAATTACCTTCACATTCGCTTTCCATATTTACAGCAGTCATTGAATGTGACACGTGCTGTAGCTCTCGAAGTTTCTCCATTCACGTCGCTATCTTCGCGGAAGTGCCTTATCGCGCGAGGGCTTTGAATGTTTATCTCGCGTATCCTTATTTTCTCTCTTTGAGCGTCAAGTGTCCCTTTTCAAGCCTCTGATAGGATTATTGTATTTGCGTCAGTCGAGGCCAAGAATGCAGCCACATTCATTCTCATAGATATCCCGGAAATATGATTTAATGTTGAATCAAAGTCTGAATGTTGCTCAGAGAGGTCTACAAGCAAATGAATTGTATTGTAATGACCCTGTATCAACCGACCCTATCTTTGTCAATATAGTGCGTGCGTGAATCCTTATTTTGGGTGTTTGATGTATAGTATTTGATAACGTGTGATTCCATGAATCATAACTTGGAAGAAAAGTTATTTCCGTTATCTCCTTGTATTGGACATGACATTTGCAGGAAAATATCTACAAAAATATTATCTTCTACTTGTAATGAATGATATATAATAAAATAATTTTTCAGCTACCAACTTGTAAATTTTACAGACACAGGAGAATGTAATTTGTTCTTTCCGTCCAAATTTCTGAGAAATGCGAGACCTTCACCACAATGTCAAGTGACGGAAACTGGTTTATTTGCGCTGCATATGTTCATGTTCGTTCTTTTGCGTCAAACACTAAGTAAAATTTCCGTCCAGATACCACAGAGCAAAATTTAGCGAAGGCAAAAATTAAATAATATTCCACAATTGTTTCCTGAATAACTTAATTTTAATTTTCCAGCGGGCGCGCGTAAAATTTTCTTACCGGCAGATTCGTGGCGTAAATTGTTCTTCATTGAATGACTTTTGAATAAACAAAGAAATCGTAAAGCAATGCAGTTACATGTAACATAATATCTCTTAGAATATTATATATTCTCTGTTATGAATAATAATCTTAGAAATGCCATCATTCCCGATAGCAAAGTTTATTTGCAATATAGGAGCTTGTCTCGTCTCAAATCGGGTAGTACTTTCATTACATTTTGAGGTTGTGTTTTTGAAACTGCTCTATACGCTGTCACGCCATTCTGGGCATTAGTGTTTACCAACAAAAAACATATGAATTGTTGATAAACATTCTTATTTAGTTACAGAATTAGTAGATTTAGTATGTTGCTCCGATCCAGTATCGTGTTGATGCTCGCGTGTGTTTTCTACAGTCATGTCACTATGACTTCACAATTCATGATATTCTTCTCGATCAGACAGTTCCTAAAGATTATGCTGAATATCATTCAAACGAATTCTTTCTCTTGGGATTTTACACGAAATTTTTATTAGGCCAAGTTATGACATTTTCAGAACAACAGGAGACGCTCAGAGTAAAGTTTACGACACGATACGGTTATCCCGAATAGACCTTTACAGAAAATGAATATCCACTGCAAACTAACCAGTAGCTGCACGAATGCATATCTGCAAGGAATACCAAGAACGCAGAAGTCTTTGCCAACAATAAATCGACAGCAAATCCAAAAATCCTGCTATTGTAAAATTTACGGGAGCGCGCCTGCTGGAAGGTTAATTCCGCACAGGCTATTCTCATTACGTAATGTTCTTCAGAAATGTTAAAATGTTTATCGTAGTAACTTTACCCCAAACAATTTGGGCTTGAGCTCCAGCAGGCGGTGTCGCCACGCCGCCGTGCACCCCCGCGTTCCCAAGCGTTCCCCTGCGAGCGTGTTTCTACGGCGCACGCGCGAGCCCATTAGCCCGCGCCCCGCGCGCCCCCTGCACAAAGGCTGCGAACGCCGGCGCGCGCGCTTTCCCCGGCGCCGCCGCCCCGCGCCGCCGCCCCGCGCCGCGAGAAGCTGCGATTTCGCACGCCTCCGCCCGCCAGAGGGAAACACGCCGCCGTTCTCATCCACCTTCAGCCTCCCAACACGCCTGCCCTAGGGCCCCGAAATAGGGGCTAGTGGCGAGAATGGTTCGTGTTATTTAAAACCAAACGGACGCTATTTGTACGAACTAATATTAACATAAAATCCTCTGATATATCGTAGTTGTGAGGTATTAGCTACCGGGGAGTAATAAATGGATAACAGATCTTCAGGCTCTCGAAATAAACTAATTATGTGCCAATAAAATAATGCATTTGAAATGTATTTAAAATTAACATTTTTAAAACGGAGTCACATTTTCTATGAGTTATAAATATTGGCATGAACCGTGATGTGACGCAACTAAAGGTAAGTACATACAGAAGAATGATGTATCGTCCGTGGATCTTAAAAAATCACTGCTCTAGGCGAAAGCGACTGATGTTCGAGATATGTGCTTCAAAAACTATATTTAATTGTAAACAATTTCACAGAATATAATCATTGAAATATAAAAATACACTCTAGACACGTGCTGAAATTAGCAGAAGTAGGAGAGTTGCTTTTCACTGCGAAGTGGGAGTTTGTACTCGTCCTCACAATGAGACAATGACGATTCAATTTAATGATGAGGTGATGATAAAACTTTTGGTGGTTCAAGAAAAAAACGATCTGTTCTCAGCGAGAAAGTGATGTAGGCTGTATTAAGAAAGCTTAAAGCAACATGACGTGCATGAAAATAAAGTATTGAGTCCAACGCGTATTGATTTAATTTTAGTGATCACTGAGGTATCTTCGTTTATAGCTCACAGATCTTGTGTTACTCAGTTGGTGATGACCTTGTTAACATAAAATATGCATTTTTTTATTTTCCCCATAAATGAAGTATTACATGCAGTTTTATTAAAGTAACGAGTGCTTTCCCAGATCACCCTGTTTTCTACTGCACACACGTAAATAGAATAATGGACACGACTTTATAAAAGGTAGTATTCTCGACCGTATTTATAACGAATTGATGAAAACGTATGAGAGAGGAAAATTTATAATTCGATTATGTCCGTAGCTGTGGACAGTGTTTGCCATCGTCGCGTGTTGGTGTGGGAATGCTGGACGACTGGGCGTCCACTCTTCCCTCCCACGTCACACTGACAAGTACGAATATAAGGAAAGCGTCGAGACTCGCACCAGCACAACAAGCAGAACAAACAAGTTCGTAAAAAATGAGCGGTTTTCCTTCTGTACATTTTGAGAATCAAAAACATACAAATGCGAAGCATAAAGTATTTGGTCGCTCTAAAGGAATTATTTCCTCGTGCCGCCATCACCATTTCCAAGAAGGAGATCCATAAAGCACCTCAAAGAACCAAAAATTCTCCTTTCTTCAAAAAGTAATGTCTGAAAGTACACGACACGCTCTATGAACGGGTTTAGACTACATTTGATACTACACTCTCGATTCTACATAAAAAGGAAGTTTGTCTTCTGTGCTATTAACTCATATATATTTTCAGAAAAAAGATGAAATATTACGAACATATTAATTGCACATTGTGGAACTCAAATGGAGTATATTTGCACATTACTTCGGTTACATTATTTTATTGTATTATTTGTGAAATCACTTATTATATTTCGGATCCAGTATTCGTTGTCAAAAGTACAGGAATTTGCTTGTAATTAATTTGCAGTTGTTTGAAGTAGTGCACCACATATCACTAACCTATAATCTACTTTTCCTGGGGCTTTTTCCAGCTTCTGAGGATGCCGCGCCGGGTACCCACATGGGGAAATTTATTAGCCTTTACACTAGACCGTGACACACATGCGCGCTCCTTGGCCAGGGCTCAGCAGACCCACAAGGCCTTCCGCGACGACACACATACAAGGGGCAAACCACCATGCCCACGACGGGACTCGAACCCGCGACCCTTCAGACCGAGGCGCTGAGTCAGAACACGCTCTAGCCACCTCGGCCATCCAGGTCCGCATCGAAACCCAAATATACATATCAATAAATCGGTAACGGCAACCTTTAGGGCAACGTCCGACGACCATGGTTTGTGCACCCTTGTGACCAGAGAGTTTGTACACCCTCTAACGTTAAAGCACCATAATAATAATAATAATAATAATAATAATAATAATAATAATAATAATAATAATAATAATTGTCTTTATTTGTGGCGAGGCTCAGGCCTTAAGGCCTGCTCTTCCGCCTAACCACTTTAATTAATTTACAATTTTAAAAATTACAGTTGAGGCGTTCGGATGTAATTAATATTAACTGACTTTTAATGATTCGGATGTAATTAATATTAACTGACGTGTCGCAGAAGAAGAAAAAAATCAATTTGTGACTACCAACTACATTAATTTATCAGTATGAGCCAAATGAATTTATTGTCATTTTTTGTTCATTCTTGAAATTTTCAAAATGGAAAGACATGATGTAAGGAACATTCTTAAAAAATGTATAATAAAATATCTCCCACTTATTCCACTTAGAATCAATAATTCAAAATTCGCCCGAAAAGTCAGTTGTCATTACCCTACAGCCTCAAATGTGAACAATAAACAAAAACAAAAGAGGGGGTTATTTTACATTTACGTCTGGGATGCAATACTAGGGAGCATCCCGGCATACGCCTTAAGCGATTGAGTAAACCCAGAAAAAACCTCAATCAGGATGGCGGCTTAAGGCCGAAACATTCGGTCTTCGGTCTTATGCACACCATCGGTCTTGTGCGCATGCGCAGTTTGTTTCGCGTCACTTTTGAGCATCTGGGCATGCGCAGAAGATCGATAGTCGGTCCGCTAAGGCGGGCACAAACTCTGTTAAAGTAATTTCTTTTTCATGTTAACGTGTCAAGGGACATTGGCCGAAAAGTTCTGGCAGTTGTGCAACACTGCAACAATGCCACGAACCGCCACTGGCTTGCGGTGTTCATATTTGCGCTAGTAGCGCCTTTGGGAATGAGTTCGTAAGCTGCGTATTCTAATGAGTGCTCTTCGTGGTTCCTTTATCGCTTCCAGGCGAATGCCAAACAGCACCTTTAGCTTCGGGCCCCGGACCGCGCGCGATCTCCCCTTCTCAATCATCTCAACCACTCTAGACTGCGGTGTCATGAGGGGGGGGGGGCTGTACCTTCCAATAAAGTTTCAACACGATAAAAATGGGCGAGTGGAAGATATAAGTATGTAATAATGTTTCTACGCTATTACAAGTGCGAGGAGCGTGATTGACGTGCAGCTAGAAGGATCTTCGTACGACCGACGTGACCGGCTGAATTCGCTCGTAGCCACCACCACAGCCGATGTCTCTGCAGCCACTCTGAGGGTTCGAGGGTTGGAGATCCGACTTTAGCTAAATAGCTAGGTCAAATTCAGCGCCCTCTAGAGACTAGCGCTATAGAAGCTGTCTAGAGGACAGACTGCTCTGAACAGTAGTTTCCCTGGTTTCTCCGAGCATGCGAGTGCTGAAACAGTAAACTAACATGCGAGTCACGGACCGCACGCGATCTTTCCTTCCTCTTCCTTGTCATATCCTCTCCCCTTACCTACACACGTTTACGTGCATTCCACTTGCCCAGGGAGGCCAGTCTGGAGCTTAGTGCTTGCTCCGGCGGAGGTGATACCTGGAGGAGAAAACCTTGCAAGCCGACTTGTAGGTCGATGCCTGATATTACGTTTCAATGGGTGTGGAACACTGCCTTGTTCTTGGATATGACATGCTGTCCATAACCTTTCTCCTCGAAGATAAGAAATTCTCCCAATTTCCCAAGAACTTGACGAACGACAACACGGAACCACGAAGAGAATGTCTTCGTATTTACAATCTCAAAAGTTTAAGGCGAGTTGTACTTCACTACACGTTTCCAGTTTCAACTAAGCTCAGGGCTTCGGCCTACGCGATTAATATAAAACATCCTTGAACCTGTCGAAAGCATAGTTTCCCAGGCATTTCAGGCCAAAATACTTTTCCAATGAATTTCAAAAGAGTCTCATTTCCTCCATTCGTTCTTCGATGTCTTTATCGATTCCGCGGCGTTGGAGGCGATGCCTTGTGATAAGAGATAAGATCGCACTACACTTACGGGATTAATCACCCAAGACCGGGAGCGGTAGCTCAGTGCATCAACTGATGTCACTGCAGCGCCTCTGACCGGGAGGTCCTAGGTTCGAGTCCCGACGGCGGCAGGATTTTCGACACTAGCTTTTCAGCTAGGCCGAATTCAGTCGCTGTCTGGAGGAAAATTCAGGCCGGCTACTCTGATCGGTAGTTTTCCGTGGTTTCTCCGATCAACACCAGGTGAATGCCGGAGCAGTACCCTACCAAACGGGCCACGGACCGCGCGCGATCTTTCCTTCCTCTTTCTTGTCCTATCCTCTCCCTTTACACTAACATGCACGACACTACCACATATCCCGGGAGACCGGTCGGGAGCTTAGAGCTTGTCTCGGCTGGGGCGGTGCCCCTTTGGTGGGAGAGTCCTGGTTAGGGGGAAACCCCACTAGCCGACGGTAGGTCGGCGCCGGATCTCGCCATCCAGCGGGGAAGGTCACCGCCATGTCCCGAGAAGAAACATACACTACACTAACGGGACTAATGACCAAAGCAGTTGACGCGCCCGAAAACACGAAAAAATCAATCAACCAACCCCAATAGTTGACGCGCTGACACTATAACTATTCACTTTGTTTGTTGGAGGCGGTTGGGCGCGTGTGCGTGGCGTCGCGGCCAGGGGGCAAGGCCAGCGCTCGGCCCGGCCCGGCCCGTCTCGCGACGGCGCGCGCGTGACGCAATCGAAAGGACGGCGAACGGACGGACCACTTTGTCACCTTCTGACACCCGGCTTCCGGTCGCCCCTCCCCCCCCTGCCACCGCGCCTCGCCCCGCAGCGCAGCCGCGTGCCCGGGCGGTTAGCCGCCTGCGGGGCGCTGTCGCCATACTGCCCCTCGCCCTCCCCATCCACCTTGCTCTCTGCCTCCACCTTCTCACCCGTTCTTCTCTTGTGCGTCCACTGTCATCTCCTTTTCTACCTTCTCTCTTCCACTTTTCCTCCCCCACCATATGTTCCACCTCGTCAGCCTCCTACTCTTCCTGCACTTTCGTATCTTTCTTTCGTTCCCCTAGTTCTCTGTTCTTACCCCGCTACTTTGTCCATCAAGTATTCACTTTCGCAACTTTGCTCCCAAGGAGTAGAGTAAACGCCATAGATCCCTTGGTTACGAGTAATAGACCGCCCCCCAAAGGAAGAGAGAAAATACTGGATGTCGGTTAATCACTAATCCCTTCACCAATGTTCAGTTTTATAGTCCCACATCTTTAAGTTTTTTCTGCTTACGTTATAGGAGTTTGCTTTATACCGATTTATTTATTTGATCAAGGATTTCACTTCACATGCACTGCTGTAGTTGTTTGGCTTTTAAATGAGATTGTGGTAAGACAAAGTGAATTCGATTAATTGAACGATTCATTTCAAAAATGTAAAGAGAATTCTTGGCTAATTTTAACGACCACCTACACTGGGGTGACTCGGCCTCTCGTATTTCTCGGGAACTCCTGTATTTGATCTGAATATTTCGAGGTCTTCCCAGCTCCCATTTTGATTTCCTTCTAAATTCCCATTCTAATCCTTCCGTATTTTTGGTAAATCATTGCGACATCTAATTTTCGAGGTTGTAATTTCCAGTTCGATTTTCTCCACGTTCCTTTTGTACAAAAACCAATTATTTGTCTGTGATGTAACCGACATTTTTCATACGACTTTTTTCAATGATGAACAATAAGTGCAGTGATCAGAGAAGTCAATACAATTTACATTTAATTATAAGTAAGACTTAATGGTAGTATTCAATTTTTATTATATTAATTGTAAATGGTTTCTCCAGTTTCCACAACAAGATAAAAAATCAATGTTCAACCAAATCTGTTGATAAATATATAAAAAAGCATACTGGTTGGTAGGTCTTGCATTAAATATAACGGTCAAATTCATATTTATTCTATAGAAATTAATTTACACGTAATTTATTAATGTTTTACAGTTCATCAAATAATAGAGAGTCGTGTAAAAAAACTACTAAAATTTTGTGTGGTAATCTCCCGTTTTTACGATTCGTATGTGATTTATCTGTCTTATTTTCTGGTCGCCCTAACATGCACCAGACTACTGACAATCCAGGTGCGTGAGGCGTGGGTGGCACCGCCGCCTCGTCTCCTCGCTGCGGCCATCTCCGCTTCCGCCGCGCTGCGCCGCTGGGCCCCGCCTCCGCCCAAGGCCACGGCGCGGCGCGTGGCGCCAGCCCTCAGAGCGATGCCAGCGGGCGCCCAGCAGGGGTATTGCGAAAGCGGCGGCTCCACTTTAACGAAACTGTGGATCTGATGCATTACAGACACATCACCTTTGCCTGTCATATTGAAAGTAGGTCCGAAGCAACTGAGATAATAAATATTCGCATGTTTTCCAAACAGGGGTTTTTACCCAATTTCCTTGATTCGTATTCCTTGGTTTCAACATTCCAACGTGTTGAAATTATAAATATGGCGTCTAGCAGTGAATTGCGCTATTTGTATTCCTTGTGGGGAAAAATTATTGCTTCCCCAGCTGAGGAGATCGTCATACATTCCTCGCATTACCACACCGCCTTTACACAGTGGAAGGATGAGGCAAACCACCACTGTGATAATCCGCTCTTGAAAGAGGGACCTTATGACGTAAGACGCCTCCTTCACCTACACCCAGAAATGAGCGAACCACGTAAACGCATTTACGTTCCTGGCTCTAGATTTCCCTCTCTTCACCTGAGGTGATGGAGTGCATAATAACCTGTGTCGCCGCGCCTGCTCCCACGCACTCGGGCGTTTCCGCTGCTTGGCGCGGCGCTGCGTCCTGCCTGCGGAGAGGAAAGGGAGTGCGGCGGACGTCTGCCACATTCACTTGCCTGAGTTCGTCCTCCACCGGCTGCGCAATTGTGTCATCCATGGCTCCACTTCAAACGTTCGATATCTGCTTTTTTAAAAAAAAAATATTTATTGAGTGATTGGAAATTACACAGATCAGTACTAAATTACTATCTCATGTGCATTTGCTGGCTTACATTGAACTTATACTAAACTTAACACTAAAAACTTAAAACTGATCTACCTTACTAGAGGTGTAGGAAACTACAAGAGCCCCTACTGTGAACAATTAGTAGAGAAAATGCTCAAGAACGCTTCGGAAGGAAATCTATTCTTAATTGTAGTAGGGAAGTCATTTATAGTGGCCAGGTTGTAGTGGACGACTCGGTTTATTGTATTTAGGTTGGAGTAAAAATTATTGGAAAGATGGGCGATATATTTGATGATCGGTGATATATTCAGTTCTTTATGAAGTTGGGCGTTAGAGATGAACATCGAAATCTGCTAAAATACTTTTTCCTCTTCTTCTTCTTCTTCTTCTTCTTCTTCTTCTTCTTCTTCTTAGGTGTGCTACTTAGACCCCATTTGGCATGACGATAATAGTTACAAATGAAATGACGCTATTCGGAAATGCTAATATCTCTGCTTTTGATGAAAGTGTGGCATATATTATTACCGGATTGTATGTCATGTTCATATCTATGAAGATAGTGAGGCAGTACAAAGACAAGCCTCACTCTGACCGCCCAGCGGATACTGCGCCTGCCGGGCCGGAGTGTCTGGTGTTCGTGCCCGCGCCTGGGCGCCGGGAGCCGCCGGGGGTCGAGCAGCAGCAGATGGGCCTTGAAAGGCGGACGCGAATTGCCGGCGCATTAGATTACCAAATGGGAATGTGCGGAATGCCGCGCGTCACAGCGCCTGGTAGCAGCGCGCTCTCGAAGGATGTCGCCCGCCGTTTAGCGCTCTGCGAGTGATGGCGTGGATTTCGCAACCGTTAGATAATGTTCAGTAGAAAATTCGTTAATCGAATTTCGTAATAAAGCTTTATTTTATGTCGCACCTTTCGACTTCCTTTATATGCAACTCGTATCCCGATATATCAAGATAATTGGTAACTCGGTTTGGCCCTTCAGTTTCGGTATATCGAATTTTGATTGCATTAAGTGAGAGCAGTGATTTGAGTGAGAGCAATGTTTTAAGGTGTACCATGAATGGAGGTATCTTCTTTTCTTTTAAAAATAAATTTTTATTTACCAATTTTGGCGCCATACAACTGAAGTATGCGAAAAAATATCTCCAACTTGCTTTTAACACGAAGATTAATGCGAGAAGCATCCGGAGAAATATTGACTTACTAAGAATAATTTTCTGACGTTTTGCTTCTCTTGAATCTCTACATCTTCCAATTGTTCGATTAACTTCAATACAATTTTTCTCACTTTATTGTAGTTTTATATGCGCATGAACTCAAGGTGTTTGAGAAAAAAAAAACACTTTCGAGTGCATCGTTGAGAACCGTTTGAAAGAACACGCCTTGTAACTTCACAAAGGCTTAATACATCACAGGACGAGGGACGCTGAGACATTCTTAGAATTGTTTGTTTGTTGTTGACATGTTGGTTGCTTTAGTGATTAGCAGGATAACATTTGACACCCCAAGCTCGCGAGTGGTGTCATCTGGTTACGCGTGATAAGTGAGATAACACGGCAAGTAATTCTGGTTGTAAGTGTTGTGTCCACACAACAGTTTGGGATTATTTGAAAACGATTAGTCCGTAACTCAGGAATTGCTAAACTACTGTGATCAATATCGTCATTAGAATGAATATTGCAGCATCTGACCGAGACATTGGAAGCATTTAGGGATAAATAAGGGAATATAGAAATACGTTTTTTACGTAACAAGTTCAGAAAGTGAGTTCGACATACGAATGTAATGTTGACGGTGCTTTCTGAGATGTACGCCAAAAACACTTTCGCGCGAGTTGCGCACAATAGTTTTTTAGTAGGGAATCAAAGAAACTTACAAGTACATAATCTTGGGGGCGTTATCAATACGCAAGGCAGTGTTGATTCATGTCTTGTGTTTTGTTTACTTTGTGGTAAGCAGTTGTTTCAAATGAACATGACTTTATCGTACGCGTTCCGCAAACTACCATTTTCCAATCAAAAAAACAGTGAAGATAAGTAGTAGTTTCCATGCATGAGTGCGTAAAAGAAAATATGTAATATTTTTTGGAGTCTGGTCGCTGTGCCTCAGTAATGTGGTATTTGTGCACTGTTAAAGGACACAATGTTAATGTATAATTCATAGTTGTAACATCTTTTTTGTGACATGAATGCCCACCGTGAAGCCATGGACTGTGTATTATTAGTACAATGCTGCCCATAAAAGGCACGTCCGCCTTCATTAACTAAAGTGACAATAATAATAATAATAATAATAATAATAATAATAATAATAATAATAATAATAATAATAATAATAATAATAATTGTCACACCGATTGGGATTTGATCCCGGGTCTCCTGGTTTACGCCCAGTTCTTCTAACCACCAAGCTACCGAGACAACAAATTTTTGAACAGGTAGTTAGGCGTGATGTATTGCCCGTTAAGATTAAATAATAATGTGTTGGCGCGATTTCTGTTGGTCAACCCGCAGTATAGGTCGGCGAACGTTTTGCTGGAATGATATTTCTTCAGTAGTCTACCCTACACTCACAGAATTTTATCTTCCTTCAAGTACATGTTGTAAAGTGTATTGCTGTCTTGAGAGCATCGAACCTTGCAAAGATAACTCATCCTTTGTCTACAGCCAGAAAGGAGTATTGGGATGGCTACAATAATTCGTTTTTAGTACTTTTGGTAACTCGTTAACATTTCTTGAAGAGTCTTGAATATAAAAAAAAGTGAAGTGTTATTTTGAGCGTTCTCTCTGAATTTGTAATAAATGAATGATAGTTGATGGGTGAAAGCCTCGCAAGATGTACACCAAATATGAATCGAGCGTCCCCGTATGCTGAGCTGCAGTAGGTCTTTCTGCAGAAATTCGAACGCAAAACGTGAGTGTTTTGACGTCCAGTTATTCCAAGGCGCGTCACAAGCGGCGTGGTGACGCATCTGGCATTCCTAACAAGCGACTCATTGGGGAAAATGACGCTGCGGGCGCTCTTCTGCATGCGCTCCACGACAAAATACTTCCTTCTGCTGCTAAACCAACTGGCCGTTTCCTCAGGTTAACTTGAACTCCCTCACTACCGCGATAACGATCGCCTTGTCAAGTTAGTCGCTGGAGATCTAATTGTCGAGACCGGACCTAGGACTCGCAAATGAGAAGGACACGTTAATTTTTTAGAAATGACTAAATGTATATTTTGCGAGATTCATTGAGAAAACAATGTAGTATAAAGTTATTTCCGTGAATAATGACAGATCTGCTGGTTTGATTTTAACTGAAGAAACAATGCTTTGTGTTCAGTAACAACATAAATGGAATTATACATTGAATATTAATTCGTGGGACGCAGCTCTAAAAATTCATCGGGAACCTTCTGGAGTTCGTTCGTGGTGAACTTCATTTTATTTTCGAATAATAAACTGAAACTAATTGGATCTTCATCACACCACCTCTGAATTTCTGATTATTATTTAAGACCAATGCTTCTTTTTATGTTACTTTAAAAATACTGGAAAACAAAGTGAAGTTGTTACACCAATTCCAAAAGTCGTTCGTGAGTGAGTGAGAAGGGATGTGTTATTATTTCAAGTTTCAACATATTCCACATATAGAGAGACTCTTTCATATTTTACAAATATATTGGCAACTGAAATTTCAAATGTGAAAAGCCACCTGAAGGTAATAATACTCGATTAAAACCTTTCTTGGCCGTTTCTTCTGTTTTCCCTGAAAAGAAAAGATAATGAAAATTATATTGCAAATTATCTTTTTTTTTTAATTTGATTTTAAATCGCTGTTCAACTATGTGGTCATAACTCATAAGTGATCAAAAGATCATTTACAACTTTACATTACATCAATATCTACACATTTCATCATTGACATTTAACAATTTATAATATTCTACAAAGCAATAGATAAATAGATGAAATGTTTAATGCTTTCGAGTACTTTTAGAGTATCTTCATAATAAACAAATTATGTTGTTCTTGATACTAGTTTGACGAGCAGCGCCCCGTGCCGACCGCGCTGCGCCCGAGGCCCTCGCGTGTTCCGATAGTTGCGCTGTTTCCCGGGCGCGCAAGTCGCGCTTAAAGGTTATGCACCCGGGTGCCCGCGAGGCGACCCGCTTCTCCCGCCCGCCCGCGCCGCCGCTGCGGGGGGGGGGGGCGGAGGCGGAGAAACGCTCCTAGGGCCGGGCGCGGAGCCAGCGTTGCCCGCGAGGGGCGCTGCTGGCTTTGCGTCACGAGCGGGCGAAGTCACTGTAAAGGCTGAGCGTGATCTTTGCCACGTTTTTGCGCTTTGGCGACCAACTATACAGCGATTTATTCAGAGCTACCTCTGACAGGTCATCGGCTGTTACGGTGCCATCCAATCGGGAGCTTACCTGTCACTACGGTGGCGTTCACCGTTCCGATTGATGTCACCGTAACAGCTGATTTACGTCAGAGGCAGCTCCGAATAAATCCAAGTATATTCACTCCCGTGAGCGGGTGTAAATTCGGATATTCTTGATGGAAGTGGACGAAGCGGGTTCGTGTGCGATTTCTCGTACTCTCCTTTCGCCCCTACGAGACCTTGACGTAATACATGCCCACGTTTTCTTGAGCCCTCGCTTCGGTAGTTGCGAGAGGGGGTGAGGAGATTGGTTATTTTGACAAAAATAATTTTACATGGAATGTGTAGTTCTTTTTTCGATGCCCAATAGTTTCTGTTACACGTGAAGAACATTTCTGGTTATAAAATTTTGTCTTCAACGCTCGTTGGTATCATTTATTCTTAATTCAACTGATGTTGTCAGAAGGGTGGGGGTAGGTATTCCGGAGCTGAAGAAAACGTGCGGGTATAATACGTGGTTTGAAACCTAACATCATCTGCAAACAAATATCATCTGTCCCTGGGGTAACGAAAAGCGAAACGGAAGAAAGACCGAGCTTTGTGTGAAGAAGTGAGCCCCGCTTGCCAGATTTTTTCCGCGGTACATCGTGCGACTCGTATTGGTCAGCGTGTGTGGCTGGCTGTAGCGCTTTCGTGTGACAGGGTTAAACGTTTGATGCAGCGCAAGGCCGGTCGTGGTCAACTGCAGTGCGCCGCTGCCGCCTCCCCCCGCCCCCGCGCAACCGCCAGAAAAGATTTCCTCCGCGCGCTCTCGTTTGCCCTTAATTAGTTTTTGCCTCGTCGGCGCCGTTCCGCACCGCGCCACCCAGGAAGACACGTGCGCTAAAAAGCGCTCGAGCGGATCGCGGGTTGGATGTTGCAACTCGTCAGAGAGTTGAGCGGCGCCCCGGAAAGTCGCGAGTCGCGCTTCGGCTGTTGGTCCGCGGCGCTAAGTGGATGTGAAGGGCGATATTAAATTCTCGAGTTCTTTCTCGCTTGCCTCATCTCTGCAGCCGCTGGCATCCAGTGCGCGGGACGGCTGGCATCTCCGGAGAGGAAAATTCAAAACGGTAACCGGAAGAGCAGCACATATCAAAGACTTACAAGGATTTGCAGTTCGAAATCATATTCGAAACAAAGATAAATATTTTTATGGAATTTCGACTGGCATTCTTTGCTCCAGAACTCGTGCACAAAACGTTTTCAATGAAAGGAAACAAAACGAAGGAAGCAACATGCATCAACGCTTTTCAAATATTCTTGAAAATTTTAATACATTTAGAACTGGAAAATACACTAAAAATTAAATTAGATTCGAAATACGACAACCGAATGCACGCACGTACACTACCACGCCGAACGACAGAGACTGGAATCCCCGAGGAAGAAAATCGGACCGCGTTCTGGAACTTTCTCCCGCCACTTCTCCTCTTCCACGAAGTCCTTCATCCACATTATCGTGCAAATAATGAATTCGTGGTCGCTTTCTCTTCATTATTTCTGATTGCCGCTCCCAGAAACAAAACTGATTATATTTTCGCGTCATCGGGCGAATCCGGGGGTTCCCCAATTGGGCCGGAGATCGCGGCGGGCGGAAATGAGGACTTTGGAAGTGGTTTGATGATAGTGGCGAGAGGTGGCTGTGCTGCATCGGAACAAGTTCCCTCCTCTATCTTTTGGGTAAAGTGGGAAGTTCGCTTTTCCCGCCCTGAGAGGCGGGACGATTATCCGGCGTGCATTGTTTCTCCGTACAATTCGAATCTTGCAATAAAGCGGCCTTTGTTTCGCCCGGCCTGCCGCCGCCGCCGCGCTCCGCTAGGCTCTTGCGTCTCTCCCGGATGTCCGTCGCCTTTCTCTGGCGGCGCGGCGCGGCGCGGGCTGATCAGTGCAGGCGTCTTTCTTTGCCGCGTTCCGGACTTTCCCCGGCTGCTTCGATTAAACTTGTGGGCGACGCGACGGCGGGGCGGGACGCGGCGAGGCCGGGCGGGACGCGGCGTTGCGGGACGGGACGGGACGCGGCGGGGCGGGGCGGGGCGGGGCGGGGCGGGGCGGGGCGGGGCGGGGCGGGGCGGGGCGGGTCTGGGCGGGACGCGGAGGGGCGGGGCCCGTCCGTTGCACCGCGCCCCTCGCGGTGCGGCTTGGACGCTTTCGTGCGCCCCACAGGACGAGGGGTTAATGCAAGTTATTTTCTTAGGATTTCTTTAATCATTAACGACCATTTAACTTACTAAAAACGGAAACAAACTGATACACTGAACTAATTATTATCGTTTCTATCATTTTTGGGGGTAACCTTCACTATTAGAACTTCAGAATAAATAAAATTAACATATTATTGCACTTTCCTGTTATTCAGATGAATTATCGTTTTATTTCGATTCTGTTACATACAGTAGCGGAAATTCAAAGAGGTTATCAAAACATTCTTGAGGTGGTCGGGATGATTTAATGCGCGCGAGAACCTTTCAAAGATTTAAGCTCTCATTATGAGCGAACTAAAACCCCAAAACTAACATACGTGGTCCAGTTGTCATATTTGAAGCCATCTGAAACATATTTACTCATGCTTGTCATATTTTAGCGACGATTTTAGTGTCCACTTGATACATTGAAAATGCAACGCATAGCAATAATGCACACAAAATTAAAATTTGTAGACTTTTTCTCTTTAACATAACAGATATACGATTACGTATACTTTGTACAAGTTTCAAGTAGACCTATTGAGCATGTGAGTCTTAATTTTATGTCAAGAATATGGGGCAATGTTTTTATATACACCTGCACGTCAATTTTTAAGGGGTTGCTGAATCCACAATATTGTCTTTTTGTTTTTGATATTTATTGTGATTTAGAATTAACTAAGTATTTTGAGTGGATCATAGACCAACTGTTTTCAACTGCGGAGTGCGGACTAACAAAAATATTTCTTCTTCCGTGCAATTCAAAATACGCAATAAAATTTCCTTTTAAATCTTTTGACAGAAGCCTAGAACTGTCATTTTTAGCTCCAAATTTTGAACTCCATATTAAGATTCATGAAACAATGCTTCCTAATGTGAACGTTAGTGAAGATATTACTGCCATGGATTTTCACTTCATAAATCATGATTGTTAACAATTCAGTGAAAGCCAAAGTAATTTGTAGGCTAAATTTCCACGGCCTTCTCATGGCAGAATTACTTTATGGAATACCTGATAGTTTCCCTTTCCGATCTAAAAGGAGCAAATGTTCACAATGGATATAAGCATTCCCCTTCCGTATTTCAGCTTTATCAGTCAGAATATTAACAGTAAAGAATATTTCCAATACCGCATTTTGGCTGAACTCTTCCCCTTTCTTATTTTCATATTTGGCTGTGTCACAACCAAGTTTTAATGTCACTTGCAACGTGTGAATAAATAAGCCTGAGTGATGCAAACCAGCCGAAAGGAACATGAAAGTATCTGCCGCAGACTGTGGCTTGAAAGATATGTGTGCTATTTGCACTTTCAAATTAAATAGGCACCTATCGACGAGCTACATTTCTGTGCCTAGTCCATGGCCCAAGTATTATTCATTAGTTTCTTATATGTGTTTGTAGATGAGAAATTAATTCATTATCCGGACTCCCAAAGTCTTTTTAGAAACTAAGGAATACCGCGCAATTTCTTGACAACGGCTGAGCCAGGATTCTATGAAGATAGGTGCATGGAAGATATTTTGATAAGTTTAATGTTCAATGCACTGTCCCATCCGAAACAAACTCTAAGCGGCCGAATGGTCTCTAGACAAGTGTGGTAGTAAAGTGCATGTAAGTGAGTGTGTGTGTGTGTGTGTGTGTGTGTGTGTGTGTATGTATGTGTATGAGTAATGGGAAAGGTTATGGCTAGGAATAAGAAGGATATATATTGCGCGCGGTCCGTGGCCCGTTGGTTGGGTTAGTGCTCCGCCATTCACGTGGTATTAATCGGAGAAACCACGGAAAACTTCCCATGGGAGTAGCCGGCCGCTAGAATTGTCCTCCAGAGAGAGGCTGAATCGACCTAGCTATTAAACTAGAGTTGAAAATCCGCTCTCGTCGAGACTCCAGCCCTCAAGAGTCGCCGGAGAGAGACCGGCAATGTTGCCTGTGAGCTAGCCCAGCCGGCATCGTCGTGCGATGTCTTCTGGAGTCGTCGGCCGCCGCCGGCTCAGCGTCTCGCGTCGAGGCCCCTCCGCGCCTTGGCGCTTGCGAAACGCCACCGGACGGCGCCGCTCACGACCGTACGACACGGCGATCGCCAACCCCGGCGCGGCCCGGCCTTACGTAAGGGGCGGGCGGAGAAACCGAGGGCTTGGAGCCCCGGCGCGGCGCTCCAGACCCCTTGGGCCGCTGCTCGCTCTCCACTGGCCATTGCCCCCAGCTCTTTCCAGGCACTCGCTTCTCCGGTGGCGAGTATTTCTCCCGTCAACCCCCCACTCTCTCTCTATCTATGTCTTTCATTAGAACTTCTCATTTGTCGCGTACCAAACATTGGCACCTCGTCGAGTGGATTGCTTTTGTCTTTTTATGACGTTTTCCTCTAATTTTGTGATTTTGCTTTCTTCAAATATTTCATGTTATTCTGGGACTTTCTTTAGCTTTTGTTATAGAACGATTTTCCAAAGTAACAGTTCGCGAAAACAAGTGAACATCACTCGTATTTCAGAGAAGTATCTCTCCGCCGCGACAGCTGTTCAGTCACGCCCCACGTATAAGTATTTGGTTATGGCTCCTGTGAAAACATCCCTATGCAGAAGTCTAAGTGATTCGCCGAAGTATACGCACGTACACAAGTCCGGGAAATATTTAAATTTAATTTCTTATGTGGAAAATCTCTTAACATGCTCTCACAATCAGTAAAAGAAAACTGTCCCGAATGTAAATAGAAAGAAACATGATTTTAAGTCGGAACCACGTGCACCGGTACGCATCTCGCATTCAAGTCTCGGTTTTAAAATAAACATAATATTTATCACACAAAAAGTAGATTCAGTGTAATATATAAAGGAAAAAAGAATTTTTACAGAAGAGCACTTCCTAAGATCAATTATTTCTCGCAACGCACTATATTTTTGTCGGACAAGGACACCACAAAAGGAAGTGTCGAAGCCATTTATAAGTGAGCCAACTGCAAACGAACGAATGCGGGAAGGGAGTCTAATGGGCTCAAGGGCACAACGACCACAGTACCTTCAGTTATGTTGCTAGCACTAGCTGTCACTTTATCTCATCCTTAGGAAAATCGCTCTATAAATACTATATTTCTTCTCCCACAACCTCCTCACCTTCCTGTCAATAATGTATTTCTTTGTCCGTTTCCTCTCTCTGTTCTCCCCACTACGTCATCCGCCTTCTCGTTCCTTCCCTTCTCCCTCCTGCGGTGTCTTCTGTCGCCCCGCCAGCTGCCGGCGCTGCGCTATCGATTGGAGGAGCGAGACTCGTGGCTCGGGGCGCGGGGCGCGCACGCCGTCGCGCCGCTGTGGTCTCTGCTCTGCTTCAGGCGAAGGGACGACACCGACCGTCTGCGCTGCCTCGGCGGACATCGTCACCCCTGGAGCATTGTTGACCGCGAGGTTACAAACTTCGACTCCCGACGGTCGAGGATTTTAGACCCTAGCTACGATTTCACGGGAACAGTGGTCGAATTCAACCACAGTGTAGAGAATCCATCAGCCGGCTGCTATTATGAGTGGTTTTCTGTGGTTACTTCTATGAGTACCAGGGGAATGCCGGAGCATTGCCTTAAAAAAAAAGAGGCACGGACCGCGTACGATCTTTCCTTCGTAATTCTTGCCCCCTCCTCGTACCGTGCACACGCACATGCCACACACGTCAGGGGTCTAGAGCTGCTCGCGACTAGGCGGTGCCCGCCGGGGGGGGGGGGGGGTAAATTCTGCTCTGCGAGCCAACGAGCGTATTGGCGTTGGATCTCACTTTTCAGCGGAGAAGGAACACCGCCACCGCCCGAGGTAAAATATGTGTGGCACTTACGGGACAAATGACTTGAGTAGTTCGCGACAGGAATCAATACGCGCACACCGATCTGACTACCGGAACCTCTCCTCTGGCTCCATGGGGACTGACAACCTGATTTCCGGGCTTCCGATTGCCCAGGTGGGAATGTATTCGTTCACTAACACAAGCGGGATTAGCTTAGCTCTTTATATCAGCCACAAAATTTAATCGTTTCTGTTGCCCTCCGGTTGAACATGTATGTTGGTACAGGTATTATGAACACGACTAGTGAAGTACGGAAAATGGAAGGCAGAGGGATAAACTTTAAATGAAACGTCGAATTTGTTCCTTCCTGTCCTCTCTATTTTTCTTCTTCAGGGGTAATGACTTCGGTTGAACGCTACATGTCAAAAAGGCATTCAGATGTGTGATTACTCATTTCTCCTATTGAAACCTCAGAGCAGGCAAAATGCAAAATGTGGTTGAGGACATGGTGTAAGAATTGGTGCATTTCTTACTTCATGGTTCATGAAACTACTGAACGAGATGTCTATGAAACGTGTATGGAAAGCTATTATATGCTCTAATTCTGATTTTGTTATTGAAATGTTGAGAAATGAAATGAGTGCAGACGGTTATTGATAACGGGAAATCTTAATGTTTTTTTAGGTATTAATTGAGAATTTTGTGCGAATGTTTGCGATCTTCCTCAGGAGGTATTTCAATTTCTGGGTCAAGTTTGAATGGGAGGTGAATCGGGGCCTCTGCTTGGAACTTGGAATAGTCGTAGAGAAGCCAATCAGTCATTTCCTCTGTTTATGTTCCTTAGTTTATCCCGCTGCAGCAACAACGTGGCCCGCAGGAATTCGGTGATTCGCCTGAGGCGCTTGTGAGCCGGTGAGGATGTTTGCCTGTCAGCTCGGCGTGCCATTCGTCCAAGTCAACGTTCTTTGTTGCTAATATTTATTATAAAGCCATGATCATTAGAGACGGCTCTAAGAAATAAGATACTCATCTTCTAACCGGACCCATTAACTTGTGCAGCTTCGTCGGAGACTTGAACATTTTCTAGCTGAATGCTGAACTCTTCGTGGAAACGGTTGTAATGTCAGAAGTCTAAGACAGAATTGTTACATTGGGATCCGTTGTATCTATTTTGCAAATTCAAATGTGTCTTTTACTTGGCAAATAGTATATTATTCTCATTTGTTGACTAAGAAAATTTAATGCAAAAAACTGTTTTTGTGGTAAACTTTGAACAATTGCTGATCATCATATTCAATACTATGAAAATCATAATTTTGAATGTGAGTTACCGGCAGTGTAACACGAAATGAAAATTAGTTACAACTTCGAGTTCCAATAGAAAATGTACTCTCTGAAGGAAAACCCGAGAATACCTTTGTTTTATTCTCCATGAATTCAGTTGGAAGCGACCAGAATATCCCCGAGGCAAAAGAGAGTATTGTGGGCACTCCGCCACGTGCTGCCCTCTTTTATCGATGACCTTTGTCGTGCCTCGTAGAAAGTTTCTTCCTCGGGGCTTGCGTGCTCCCAAAAGCAATAAAGCCTCCCACTGGACGTAGCCTCCCACCGTCTTACATTCTTGTCGATGGTCAGCACTACCTTGTAAACATACAGAGCGTTTTCAATGTTAACTCGCAACTGCGAACCACGCGTGTACTGCCTTCAATATTTACTCTATTGTTCGTTTTTCTTCATCGTTAACTCGTCATTAACTCTTCGTTATTTCACTTGTGCATTTATCTTATCGAAGTCATAAAATCCTCGGCTATCTTTATGGCGTGGGGTGCGATTTATTCCCATATTTGAGGAAATAAAGAAAGAGATATGGTGCTGTTATTCTGTCCGACTAGATAGTGACTAATGTATACCAGTAACTGCAGACATAGCAGATTCAAGTTGAAGAGAAAGAAATACGAGAGTATGTTAGATAATATATTATCTAATTCTGAAATTGTTAAGCTACCATTATTGAGCATAACATTTCCGAAACCATTGATTTAATCGATACCATTAATGGATATCAGAATCTGGTTGTTCTGTGTGAATGTATAAGAATGAAAAACAGTTTCTTCGATTTTGAGGTTTTGTATTTAGCGCTGCAATACCATGTTTTCGGGATTACGCCAATGTAAATTCTATGTACATTTTGAAAATCAAACGAGGTTGAAAAACTAATGTATTTAGAATATTTAATAAAATTAATACCTAAATGAAAGCGTCAGTTGATGCCCTCCATCGATTGCTTTAATTGTGTGAATGCTGCATTGTGGATATAGAAATAATAACAATGTATTTCATATACATACTTAAATTTCAGTATTATACCTAATAGTTTATGCATTTCCATGTTTGTTATAAAGACCCGCCATTTTTTATCATATCAAATTTCTAACTTGATGTTTGAGAGTTACTGCATTAAAAAGAAGTCCTTTAATTGTTTAGTGCATTGCAAGGACGGCAGATATGGTGAATATGGAATTGTGAACCTGAATACTTTGTGTTTTGAATTAAATTTTTATGAATTTATTCATATACTACTGATATTTTATTATTAATACACATTTTAATTCCTAAGAATAATTGCACTTTAAACGGGCTTTAAAACCGGTTCATGCTTTTTTCGTTTATAGATTTTGTGCATTTATTTACCCCATCCCACTCTATCACGCTCCGCCCGTCTTGAAATGACTTAGGCGCCGCGGGCCACAACAGGCACATTCGCCGTTGCACTCTCCGACCTCTATAATTATTTTAGGAGGCAGGGCTATTGAAGAATAGGAAGTCTTTGGGGCAAATTCAGGCCGAAAATTTAAAATGTAAAAATATATTTGCCCATAATTATTTTTGTTTTGTAAGAAACAGGAAGCTCTACAGTGATTGTTGCATACTGTAGATGTTTTATAGTTGTATCACAAGTTGGTCCGTTTATTTAATAGTTGTGGAGATGTTAACGGAAACTAATAATAATAATAATAATAATAATAATAATAATAATAATAATAATAATAATAATAATAATAATAATAAAAATAATCGACTGTTACTTTAACAGACATATTTACGATCCAAGAAAGGTTTTTCAATGGTGAATGTTACAAAATGCCTTTGATGTAAATAAGCCTGTTAAACTAATTGTCGATATTTGTTTTTCATAGAATGAGCATACAGAAGTTAACCAACCTGTATTATTCGTAAGAATGTACCTGTATTATGCTTAATATTACCTACTATGTTAAATTAATATGTCATTCATCATATTTGTTACATTGCATAGCTATTATAGTTAAAAAGTCTCATAATTTCATTGATTGCCTTACAAACTTGGTACGTATTAACCACACTTCGATAGACAGCAAAGACCTGGCCACGTGCGACCCGTTCCATCGGCGTCGGAGGCGGCGCTAGCCCGTTGGGGCGCTCGCGCCGTCGATCGCAGCTGCGCGTGTGTGGGCGGGACGTGCGGGGGGGGGAGCTCAGAATTCGAAGAATCTCTTAAATAGCGTTGCGCGGCCTTCGCGTGCCGCCTTCGATTCCCGAAGAAGCGTCCGGGGCTGGGAACCGTTCGCTCCCGCGGCGGCCGGACGAGGAACCTCGCTTCCTTTGGGTCAGCCAGCAGAGCGCGCGCGAGCACGCGTTTTCCGCCCTGGCCCCTCCCCATCCCCCCCCCCCCTCTACGGCTCATCCGGGGTCTACGAGTGACTCTAGTCACTACTGAGCGCGTGCGGAGAGGCCAAAGCTCAGAGTTAACACAAGAATGCCAGATAAAGGAGAAATAGCCGGAAATAATATTTGCTTCTTCTGTTCATGGATTGGAGGGATTCGTGCGCTACCCTTTTGAATAATCAGACATAATATTTTTTTTCCTAGGGCTTTTATCCAGCCGACAGCCGGTTGCCCTTTACGTCCCGAAGTGACGCATATTCGACCATACACTAGACAAACACTTGCGGGCTCCTCTGATCTGGGGTCAGCAGAACGCGAGGCCCTCCGCGACAACACACACACACAAAGTCAAGGGACAAATAGTCATGCCCAAGGCGGGACTCGAACCCGCGACCCTTCGGACCGAAGCGCTGAGTCGGTACTCGCTCTTAGCCACCTCGGCCATCCAGGTCGGCAGACATAATATTTTGCTTTTGTTTAATACCACAAATTAGTCTTGATGAAGCGAACAAGGAATATTAGTCTTGGTTAAGTGATTCACTTGATTCTTGTCATCGTTTCCGTTTAGGTATTTAAATGCTGATAGACGACAAAGAAATACCGTAAAATTAGAACAATAAAGGACCAACTGACAGTGTTCGTTACCCAAACTAATGTAATTGTAACCTTCATGTTCAGATTGTCTAGCTTGTTACGAAATTTATTTGATGACTTCTAAGCGTTATTATTCCTATTGCTTAAAGTCTCTCAGTACAGTGCAGATAAATTATCTTAACGAGCTCCAGCCGTCTGTTTTCAAGAACCAATTTTCTCGTTTCTAGGAATGAAGCGGGGCAGTCCTTTGCACTGAATTTCTTCAGATGTGCGGATTGATGATACTGAGCAAAACCGTAGTATGTAAGAGCTTTTAACCTAATGAAATTTTTAGTAGTCGAGCGAAGCGTTAAGGTACGTTTGTTATATCATAATTATATTTTCACGCTCCACGCATTTTGGAAGTGCAAATTTCAGTAATTTTGTGGTTTTTCTTAGGGTTGTACGGACATGTATTTTGGAATTAACAACCATCTGGATGGCGAACTCTCTGATACATGCGAATAAAAAACAGGAGCTTTGCTATGTTAAAAGGTGATAATTTTATATCATACAATCCAACTGGGATATAGAGAGACACAAATGCAGTCAGTCACACACAGTTCCTCAGAGACAGGCAGACACACAGTCTTACATATGCGTATAGAGAGAGGAGAGAGAGAGAGAAAGGAGGGAGAGAGTGAAAGGAGTGAGAGAGAGAGAAAGGAGTGAGAGAGAGAGAAAGGAGTGAGAGAGAGAGAAAGGGGTGAGAGAGAGAGAAAGGAGTGAGAGAGAGAGAAAGGAGGGAGAGAGAGAGAAAGGAGTGAGAGAGAGAGAAAGGAGTGAGAGAGAGAAAGGAGTGAGAGAGAGAGAAAGGAGGGAGAGAGAGAGAGAGAGAGAAAGGAGGGAGAGAGAGAGAAAGGAGGGAGAGAGAGAGAGAGAGAAAGAAAGGAGGGAGGGAGACAGAGAAAGAGAGAATCATGTATTAAGAGATAAAATGTTATTGAACAACTATTTCAATCCATATTCGTTTATTATTCCAATGTGTATCATAACATAATGTGTTCGAGGAAAGGAGGCGTTTAAACCTTGTTTCGCGAATGAAGGAACGTCGTGCGAACGCCAGAGCATTACTTAGGTTTCCTCATCTGTGTATTCTGAAAGAGACTTTTTCTCATGACCCCCCTGGCATTTCGCGCCGCCTCCCCATGGTGCCCCCTGCTCTCGTTGGGAATAACTGTAGTAGCGCGCTCTGCGTATGTGTGGGCGGGCGCGTTCTCGTCGAAAGCGGCGAAACAGTCTGCAATTAAAATAGCAGGAATTCGCAGGATGCTGCAACTAGTGCCATTTGACATTTGAACGACTTTCTCTGTTTCGGTGATACGTTATTGTTGACTAGAGGGCCTCTACTAGTCATAGTCTTTGTAGGAGAAGAAAAGCTTGTTTGTATTTTAATCTTAACTCAAGAGACTGCTTTGTTTCCCGTTTCAAAACTTTTGCAGAAAGCACTTATTAGCGAAACTGGTAAAAATTGGAGGTGTATGGCGATGTAAGGAATTCTCATTGGTTAAAATAATCGTTTGAAATACATCAGCTGACGCTTAACTAATACTAATATCTACACGATTCTTTCTGTAATAAATGTGGATTCATCTAATGTACAGGTTAACTAATTTTGGACTGCTCATTTAAAAGTACAATCTTAAAAGTCACGAATATATAAATTTCGTGAAAGACATCTCGATGGAAATTTTAAAAGCTAAGT
Organism: Teleogryllus occipitalis; assembly: GCA_011170035.1. Classification (NCBI taxonomy): domain Eukaryota; kingdom Metazoa; phylum Arthropoda; class Insecta; order Orthoptera; family Gryllidae; genus Teleogryllus; species Teleogryllus occipitalis. The sequence goes on from BLKR01009217.1 coordinate 88,227, forward strand.
TAGATCCTTTGTTTCCATGAAACAATGTCACTCAATGATAAACCGATGGCATTCATGTCTAATGTGTAATACATTCTAAATTGATTTCGTGATTATTGAATACTTTCTTTACATTAACTTTAAATATGCAATTTTATATTAATAACTTTCACAAATTAAGCAAACATCCACTGTGGTGAACGTTATAAAAATGAGTGAGCTAGAGAAGAATGGATTGTTAAATTCCGTAATGACATTTGGTACAGTGCTCGAAAAACCACCATACAAATGAGATAGCATTAAAAACCTCATTTTGAGCCGGTCATCAAAATAAAGTTCTGAGCCTAACTATCAACTTAATAGTATTGAGAAATAGTATTGCGACGGTCTTAGTTACAACATCGTTAATCAAAAATGGATTATTTTATGACTGGGGCAGGTATGGTCATCAAAGGATAAAAAAATGAATGTTTCTTTACTCCCACGTCTTGAATCTTGAGCAATGCATAGTGCTACCAGAACGAAAGTAGTTTGGGAAGAGAAATAGCGAGCAGAATTATCTGTAATGTCTGAAGGAAAGAAACGTTTTTCCTTTTCATCCAATATTTTTACTGTAATTAATGTTGGTTTTGGGAGGCCAAATCCCACGTTCAAAAACACTTCGTGAAGAAACGTTTCGGGTTTTTCTTTTTCAATATTTCATGGAAAAACATATTCATACCTTACAAGCCCTGCATTAAATGAGTTTTACACAAGTGGAGAGGTGGCAAGTGGCATACAGGTAGTGAATGTTTACGTTTGTATCTTATCGGTTAATAATTTCACTAATCAGTGGTATTCACATTCCACAGGAATCACGTTTTCACTCCGTCCTACATTCCATTCCTTCTGCTGGAACAGGAACCAAACTACACCTAGAGGAACATTTTTACAAGCCACGGCGCAAAGCATGTTCTTAAAGTGTTTACATATTTGTCATAGCAGGTTTATTGCAATCCGTAATACAGTGTTTTCCGATACTGGTATCGCTGTTCTGAATCGCAATCACATGATTGCGGATTCACGAGTTACAACATCAAATATCCTATTCCCGGTTGTTTGACAGATCTGATCTGGCAAACATTCTTTTGGCACTATTCCCCGCGTCGCGGCAGTACTGCGTGGGCGTGTCCACCCCTTTCTGGTGTGGAGGGGGAATGAGAGGGCGGTCACGGGAAGTTGCCCGTGCTCGCAGGAGCGCCGGGCTTCCGAGGCAGGCAAGTCGCTCGTGTGGGCTCGGATTGACAGGCTTAGTTGACATCATTTTCACTTTCGCTAATAGCAACAACTGCCAACTCGTTGCTCACTTTGCACGTTATTCTCGGCACAAATAAAAAAAATCAAGCGACGGTTCGTCGCCCGGCGCAAATGTATTATTACAAATCCAGAATAGTCACTTTTTTCTCACACTCGAATACACCAGAAAATACTAATGATATTTTGACGATTAGTGTCCGTACATTGGACTACCTAATGTATTCTGAAAAACTATAGAAAGCGTAGACGGCTCTGCTACGAATGTGCAGTGTATCGGGTTGGAACCTGTGAACTAGAATATAACAGTGTGATTCGCCAACTCTTTTCGGATTGATTGATTGATTGATTATTAGTGATTCAGGGCGCGTCAACTGCTAAGGTCATTAGTCCCGTCATTGTAGTGCATGTTTTCGAGGGATCTTCCTCCACTGGATGGCGAGATCCGGCGCCGACCTACCGTTGGCTAGCGGATTTTCCCCGACCAGATACCTCTCACTATCGGGGCACCGCTACACATGGGATAAGCTCTAAGCTCCCGACCGGTCTCCCGGATGTGTGGTAGTGCAGTGCATGCCAGTGTGTGTGTATGTAATAGATTAGAATAGGATAAGGAAGGAGAAAGAATATCACGCGCGGTCCGTGGCCTGTTGTTACGGTACTTCTACTTCTCCGGCATTCGTCTGGTATTGATCGGAGAAACCACGGAAAACTATCGATTAGAACAGCCGGCTGCTAGAATTCTTTTGCAGACAGCAACTGAACTCGACCTAGCTATCTAGGTAGTAACGATAATCCAACCTCCGTCTGCACTCGAACCTAGGATCTCCTGTTCAGAGGGAGTGCAGTGATATCAGATGATGCCCTGAGCCACCTCTCTCTAGTGGGTGTGGGTGCAGACTATTGTGACAAAGTTGGTGTTTAATTCATCTTTATATGGTTTTAGTGAAGACATTACAATGTTATCGTACGTGCCTAAGAAATCCAAAGCAGTGCTCCTGATATCATCAATGCACCACTCTCGATCAGTTGATGAAGAGACAGGAAAACCTGAAATTATTAGCTACTACAATCTCACAAAAGGAGGAATAGACAGTCTAGATCAAAAATGTGCAAATTACTCTGCAAGTAGACGACCCAGAAGGTGGCCAATGGCAATATTTTTTACTCTGATTGACATAAGCACAGTCAATGCATATGTCATTTTCCAAACATTCAAAGAGACTCCAAAAATGACTCGATTGGATTTCATGAAGACTCTTGCAAAAGCACTGACATATCCCGTGATGACGTATAGGCTGCACAACAGGACATTACCTCAACAATTGTCTAGCAGTATCAAGAGAATTCTTGGTATTGGAGAAGAAATTGCTGAACAGGAGGAGCACGAGACATTTGAAACTCGAAGAACTTGCTTCCTGTGCTCACCTAAATTAAAGAGAGAAACAAGGTACCCTTGCTTCAAATGTGCTCGTTCTATATGTTTCCAATGTGCAAAGAAAGTTTGTAAAGAATGTGCACACAAATTATGCTAATAATAATATTTTACAAAAATAATAGATTCAGAAAGTAAAAACCAACATTAATCATGCTTTTACATATGTAACATAAAAAAAAATAACTGAAAAAAAACTTTATTGAAATAATAATGTTTCCTGCTATGACTAGAAATTAATAACTTTACCTCTATGCCAATCTTAGAGAAATAAAAAACAACATACGACAGCGGTCTGTGAGACCACGCCGTGTTAGTGAAGGGTTAAAGTTGCGCGGACGCAGCGGTGCGGGCTGGGGGCCTTCATGAATGGAAGAGCGAAGGAATGGGCGGCGCAGGCGGCGCAGGGGCTTCCGAGAAAGCTGCGCGCGCAGATAAGCCCCGGAGCGCCCCGCCCCGCGTCTTCTGGCGCCAGTTGTATCTCGCGGCGCCATAACAGCGTCGCTCTCGCCGCCGCCGCCGCCGCCCTCATCCTTTTCAACATCATCGACGACTACGACGATGACGGAACCCGTCCCGTAAATCTTTCTAACAGAACGAAAGAAACTGATACTGGCAGGTTGACACTGACAGACCGACATGTCAATGCAGTCAAAGCTTGTGAAGCCAAAAAGTAAAATTTGATCTTTTTGGCTGCTCTGCTGGGTGATGACAGCCGAAATCTTCTTGAATCATTCTCAAGGCCATTCCCCTGTTGCCCACCTTGTGATTTAGCAGCGGTTCCCGAATATTCCTTTCAAAACAGAACATTTCATTATTTTCCTTTTATCGTGGCATATACTTCTGACAGTAAAAAAAATCACGGTTCCTTACACCGAAGATCCATGACTTTGAAGCGAATCAACCACTCACTGCCATCTCCTGTCCCGTCTTTCTTGCTTCTACTACGATTTATTTATTTTTTATTTATTTATTTAGTCAAAAAACAGTCAAAAACTGTATGTGACGTATGGTGGAGAAAATCATCTACTTCTACTATGATTGCTTCTACTATGATCTGTACGATGTCCCCATTCCCTCTTCACGTTGCTTGTTCACAATTTTGAAAGTGCTACTCTTTCTATCGCTTGACTCTTCTAACATCTCTCGTCGCGGCTGCCACGTAGTCTTTAGTGCCACTGTCACTGCTATCGTTGCAGCCTCCGCCTCCATCTGCCACTGTTGCTAACTGTGCCGCGCTTTGCAAAAACTCACCGCCTCGATTTCTTCGAACACTGAGTTACTTGCATATCCGGTAGCACGACTGCTTTTTGTAACGTCGAGGAAAAAACTGCTAACGTATGTGAAATAAGCGAATGCGAGTTGATACTGGGGTTCGAGGGAGATTTTTTGGGTTGGTGAAAAGACAACATTTTAAATACACTTCTTATCGCATTCTCTTGAATTATAGTTTTTTTCGACTGTTGCTACACACAATGTTTATTAATGAGTTAGTCCATAACACTTCAATTGTGGATGTAGTCAGGCACGTAGCTGCTGAGATACACCTCTCTCGAAATTAAACAGAAATGAGAAGTACTACAAATCTTTTATTGCCGTGCGGTCGTGAATTGCGGTTATGAACTTTACATTTTACAAATGAACTTTTTTTATGTTTTAAGGAAGAAAGACACTAAGAACGTTTTATCATGGTTTTGAATGTTAAGTTAAAGTTTACATCTACCATTTTGTAATAATTGACTACTTCACTATTGATAATCTTTTGTACTAATCATATAGTCGCTCAAAACCCAAAAGCTAATGCTACCCTAATCATTAAACAAAAAAAATACGTTAACATCTCTGATCTTCTGTCTTGAATGGTCTTGCTTGAAATACAATTCTGGTTACGGAACTTGCAGAGTAAAATACCAGAAGTCAACATTATCATGCAGATTTACATGTTGTTGTTGTTGTTTTTATTTTCTCAACTTTTACATTGGTTATATTGAACAAATTCGATGGTAGTAAACATAAGAATTCATAGTTTTACTTTATTATTATTATTATTATTATTATTATTATTATTATTATTATTATTATTATTATTTCAAGTCACTCGCCTTGCGAGGAATTCTAAAGCAGCCACCGGGTCCTTTTGAGAACCAAGGTGCCTGCTTCCCTGGCCAACTCGGGCTGTCAGGATTCGACAATAAGCTACATCGTTAGAAACTTCCTCACGATACGCGCAGTACTCAGGAAAAAAGCCTTTTGCATTGCATGACTGTGCCACATTTTAAGGCCAAGCCTTGCAGACGATGAAGTTAGTTCTTCAGAGACCAGTCCATTTGCAGAGATCACCGTAGGAACTACCTCAACATATACTAACCGCCACATGTCGCTCAGTCCAATCGCCAAGGCCTGATGATATTTCTTATTCTTCTCCGCAATGGAGGCAGCTATATGTGGGTCTAAAGGGATAGCAATGTCGACTATAATTCTTTTCCGTGAAACCTTATCGACTCTTATTATGTCTGGTATGTTAGCTACGACCCTGCGGTCTGTGGTGACTTCAAAATTTGATAAGAGCTTCCACCGTTTGGACTCCGACTCCGACTCCGGTTTGAACTTGTGGTGTGGATCTCTTTCTGTAGCATCTCTGACTTTGAAGCCAGGGCCTGATGGACTACCGCAGCAACATCGCTGTGCCAACCCAGGTACTGTTTGTGTCAAAGCAGCACACCCATCTATTATGTGTTGGAGGGTTTCTTTGGGTGGACCTCTACACTCATTTCACTTTCACGTGTTTTTGGTATTTGCGAGTGAAGGTTAGTTATTTTCATGCAAGTCATACATATAATGAATTTTGATTCCTAGTAACTTATATTATATGTAAGGTACTGGGAGAGTTTTAGAATGTTGAAATAATTAATTAGAACAGAAGAGATCACAATGAGAAGGAAATCTTTTTCAGCTCACGCTCATCTGAGTGCGGTCTTTCGAAGCCGAGAGTGCTTCTTGGTAGACCTTTCCTCTGACCTTGGGGACTCCCAAACTTCCTCTCAGCCACGTGGGCTCCCAAACAAGGAACTAGTCTACACTTTCACTCCATTTCGCAACCGGCTCCCAACTTCGGAGAGCCACAGGATGAACCAGCCATCGGCCCGTACCGTTGGGAAGACGTCCTCGTAAGCTCTTTCGACTAGAGCAGGGTTACGGGTTCCTTTGGGAATTATCTGATTATTAAATATTATTAATTAGTATAGTATTAAATAGAATTAACAGCTACAATTAGTACTGCCTGTTTGTTACTTATTCGCCTCAGTCTTCGTACATTGACGTTGCAACATTTTGACAGGAAAATTTTCCATACTTGGAAGTTTTTGAATTTTGTTTCCGCCCAAATATTCTTTACTCAAATGTGTCATTGATGTTAGGTGAAGTAACTGAATATATACTGGCCATATCACCTATGACCGCTGTAGTGCTCGATGTTCAAAAAGCTCAATGAATTTCCATTGTAAATAGCAAGAATTTCTATATGGAAAAAAATCTGAATCATTAGTAATCTTTGACCTACCATTTTCCTTCTTGTATGATGGAATCATCAAAACCGAATTCTCGCACAATATAAAATGATTAAACGTAGTGGCCTTTAGTCTTTAAAATAAAGATAATATTGGAATATTTCAGTTCTACGAACGCCCCATTAGCGCACACAGAATATGCTAATTGAATCTGTCCTGAGTGACAAATTCCAAAAAATGAAATCGCGAACTTCACATATTCGTATGTTACATATCACGTAGACCCTCATCGCCATCATCCGTCTGAAAAGATGCTCATTGGAACTCACGTACATCAGCGTGAGAAACGAGCGGGCATAAGCCCTAGACTGGCGTCAGAAGCGGCGTATATCCGCGTGCACTGCCGTCGCTTCAATTCGTGGAACGCTGCACCCCTCCCCCGCCCACACCAAACCCGCTCCGCTTTCGCCAAGCCAATGACGGTGCCGGCACCAAGGCGAGAAGGCCGCGCGCCGTTGATAGGAGGCCTTGTTTGCGTTGTCTTTCTTGTTTTGTTTTTGCATCCGATTGTGTGGAGTTTTAGAGAACGCATTGCATTCGGGACACGATTCAGATTCTTGGTATTGTGAAGTGAAGGACATACTAGCATTCTGTTCGCGTGTCTGCGTTCGATTTGATCTGTTTTGGACAATCTAGCGAACACAGACTAGAATATTTCCAATTATTAATGGTGCAATTTAAGCCCCATTATTCCAATATGCATAAGCGAAATAGTCCTCGTCAAGGATGCTTTGTTTTATTGATTTTTGTTATTATTTGTTGCCTTCTTTTTGCATCTAATTGCGAGGGTCTTGGAGAACGAATTGTATCCAAAACACTATTCGAATTCCTGTCAGTACTGCGAAGTTCACGACAGGACCTTTTATTTGCGTATCTGCGATCGATGTGATCTGCATGCAGATTATCTGGCGAAATCGTATTTACCTTAGAATGTAGGTTATTACTGTACCGGTCGTTTTCTAAGGAGCAATTTGATTTGAGCCTTATTGCCATCCAGATATCCAGTAGATATCAATGTAATTATTTGTCGCAATTACGTGGGAATTCTTCATTGAGTTTTTCCTTACTGTGGGTAAATAGAGGGGGATACACAAAGCTTTAAATAACAATCGTATGAATTGTTTGACCGTGCAACTACTGAGTCATGTTCTTCTTGTCATCTCATCATCAGGGCTAGGATTCTGATGACCTAAACATTCTTTGAAAACGACCTATAAAATGACTTTAAATTATAGGAAAAATGACCTAATTTGTTTTAAAATTTTCAAAAATGTGTATAAAAATGTTTATTTATTCAATGAATTTTACAATTTTAATGAACATTTATTGATATAAAATTAAATTTAATATAAAGTCTTTATTTTTGGAGGAAGTAATCCTTAGCTCCGATCTTCCGACCGTCAGTTTTGAAAGGTCGAGGAAGTTACCGAAGTTCCGTAAGTAATTTTGAGAGTTCTGAAAAAGAGTCCACTGCATTAGTGAATTTCGTCGTGAATTGTGATACAGTAAAAATTTTGTTTAAGTGTGTCATAAATTCATGAAACAATCACTAAAAAATATGTAAAGGTAACCAAATGCGTAAAAATGACGCAAAGGCCCCAAAAAAGACCTGAAAATTGAAAAATGGCAAAAAATGACGAAAATTTGTCCTGTAACTGTACATTTCTATCACCTACATGTCGTGATAAACGTTCATTTACAAGTTAACTACGTCCAGAAAGCACCAATGAAAAGATAGCATATCATCGGAATCCGAGCCTTAGTCATATGCTGTATACTTTTTTCACACATAAAGTAATTTTGTATTATTTCACCCATATTGTTTACACCATTTCTTGAGAGAAATGTCTTTCCTCGAACCTCTTAATTATCTTTTCTCGCTCTAGAGTTTAGTAGAAGCTTTATATCTAGGTTGGAAATTTATTAGGCCATAAAATTCATATTTTTACACAGCGCAACTCGTGTTAGCCACCCAATTACAACCCCTCATTTCCAAACACTACGCATTTCACTATTGAAACAGTATTTGTCTCACGCACCAAGAACTGGAAAATCGTTTGTCCTTTCATGAGCTTACGTAGGCGGTCTGCTCATTAATTTGGTTATTTTCAACTTCCCTTTGTTGGCTATCGAACGCAAGTTACACAATACATTTATACAAGATTTCTTAACGACTGTACAACTCACATCAGCACACAGTCCATCGGTACTGCATTAACTTCTTAGAAAGGTTAGTTGTTGGGAAGACATGGTTAGCAAGTTTCTCGCACATGAACACATTGCAAAAGGAATATTTTTTGCTTCCCTTTCTTCAGATCGCGCGAATGTTGCATCTCATACATTGAGCTAACTCACCCACCATCGTCTTGTGCTGACGTAATTAATAGAAAGGTTACACGAGAAGGAGAACTATGCATCATTAACTTTGACGTCAGTTGAGGTTTCTTCGAAGATATGCCCTCACAGAGGAAAAGTGAAACAAACGTTTTGTTCAGGCAAGTTATAAGCATTAGAAAACCGGCATCACTCAACCTCTGTGAATTTCTTGAGAGAATATTTACGAGCACATTAGATATTAATGGTTAGGCATGTTGGCATTCATTAATTCAATTCCGTCATCGTGAGGGAAGAAAACGGTAGTTCAAAACTCTTGTTTTTTGAAAATTATTTAAGGTACTAAATTTGTTGTTTTTTCAGCGTTTCTCTAAAACAGGTAATAATGTAAGTTTTTGTCACCTCAATGTGAAGGTCGGGGGAAAGTTGTAAAATAGAACAGTCAAATAAGACATGCGAAGTATAATAGTTCGCAAAAATAGAATACTTATTCTAGAGATGGATCGTATCAAATGTTTACAACTACAATATTGTTTTCTAAGAAAACAATATTGCTATATTATCTATTCCGGTCGTGTTGTAGGTATAAAAATGTAATATCAAACCACAGACGAAAATATTGCCTTGTCGGTGTTGTTGTTGTTTTGCTTGAGTGTTGCCAATTTGGTTTTACCATTCGGACATGTTTTTGCTTAAGAGTACAGAGGAGTAATCAGTCGTAATTCAATTTTAATTGAATTTTGGATAATAACGTTTTGCTCTTTGTTAGTAGTTAAAGGTGGTATCACAGTTTACTATGTATATTATCCCTGTAATGCAATCTGAAAAAAAGTCAATGCAATTATCTATTGTGACATGTAACAGTCTTTACTTTTTCGTGACTCCTAACAGGAAAGAGGTCACAGTCTCCTGTGCCTCATATTACAAATTTTGATTTATTCAATGGTCACAAAAATGCCTGTATAATCCGTGATCATTTATGAAGTGGGAAATAAATGGCTGGTGGTCTGAATAAAACGTCTCGGCCGTTCTGAATCTTACAATAGTAATCCTTTTATAGAATTTCACAAAATGTTCCCTTAAATTTCTTTCGGAATTTTCACATATTCATTTCAACGAGATGTGAGAGGCTTGAGTCTTTTGTTTACGATGTCTCCCGGTGCGCGAGGGAGAGTGTTGTTCGCCAGTGCTTCCGCGCTGGGGTAGGTTGCGCCCGCGCCGCGCCGCGCCTCCGCCGCGCGCTATTTCTGGTGTGCGTGGCGCGGCGCGGCGTGGCGCGGCGTCGTGTAGCATGGCGTCGTCGGGGATGCTGGCGTGGCAGCGGCGGCGGAGGTGGTGGGAGGGGCGCCCGCGCCGCTCCGCCTGCTGCGCCTTACGTAACCGGTGGCCCGCGGCAACGCTGCCGTCGCCGCCGCCCCCGCCCCCGCCCCTGCACACGTCGGCACGACCGCACACGTGCGCGCGCGCGAGACGAGGCATGACGCCGCCGCCGCCCCCACAACCACCACCTCCACCACCACCATCAATAATAATAATAATAATATTATTATTAATATTATTATTATTATTATTATTATTATTATTATTATTATTATTATTATTATTAAGTCATTCTTGAAACCTGCCGGATTGTTCGCACACTCCTCAATATGCAAAGCTAGGAATGTGGTATGCCTAGAGGCCCCTCAAACCATGAACCCCGGGTGAGAAACCCCCGAGAAAAAAGAAAATAATAATAATAATAATAATAATAATAATAATAATAATAATAATAATAATAATAATATAACAACTATAACCGTCACAGTTTCTGATTTTCTTAAAATGAGTTTTCGTGCGACATGGTAAATTAATTTTATTAATGAATTGAGAATGAGAATAAAGTTGAATTTTATATTCTCATGTAATCGTTCATAGTGTCTCATGCGCACATAAATATGAAATTAAGAAAACGATGTCGATTGGGACTGGATTTTATGCGGTCTCAGTCTCATTTTGAGGTTGCTTAATAAGCAGCAACATCTGACAGGCTTACACTAGAGATGCGTTATTGGACTTAAACAGGTAACAATATCTCCATAATCATTCCAAGTCTATTTAATCAAGTAAATGTATCATTGTCGAGTTATAGTACTCTTACGTTATTATTTTCAAATAAGGGAACGTTGTTTAAATATAATAAATCTGAAATATAAGGTATTTAAGAAGATGGTGGTCTGAATAAAACGTCTCGGCCGTTCTGAATCTTACAATAGTACTCCTTTTATAGAATTTCACAAAATGTTCCCTTAAATTTCTTTCGGAATTTTCACATATTCATTTCAACGAGACGTGAACATTATATTGTTCCATTTAGCATATTTCTTAGAGAAAAATGTGTAACAAGTTCACTTACTTTCGTAACCATTGCAAGAAGTATTCCATGTACCGGTTACACGTTACAAAGCAGGTTATTGTTTTTCTTTCATTCCGGAGTTTGCTTCAGTCTCCTAACCCTCTCCACAGCTACGTGTCTGCCTGGACCAGTGTTTGCGTCTGGAGCAGTTTACCGCCTCTCGAGGCCTTTTTGCTCATTAATCGGATTTGCCCGCGCGGGCCGAGTCGCTCCTTTCGCTGCTCCTCTCTCCGAATGCCTGCGGTGGGCGTGGCACGTAAACAGCTTCATGGACGTCGGAGGACCGCGGCCGGACGACTCTCGCCCTTCACGCACTGCGCCGCGCCGCGCCGCGCGGAGCTCCCAAGCGGACCAAGAAATGCGTGACAGAAACTCAGCAGTGGATGCGCGCAGGCGATCATCAAAATGGCTTGCCCCGGCATGCACCACCAGGGCAGCCTGGAAGAGAGATGGCAGGGCCCTGAGAAGTCACTGAGATTGCATTGGTGTTCAGTTGAGTTATGTGGTGGTGTGAGAAGCCAACCGTCTCATCACAACTTTCAGGTGATAACAGCTCTCTTTTACGTCGGATTCGAGTCCGCAGTCACGTATGTGAAAGCTGCTCCAACCCTTCGCGTCAAGGGTCCCGGCAAGAAAGGCATTACCAGACCTGTCAAAGTTGAGGCCAGACTGGACCAGCTGAGACGTCTCAAGTAAAAACCATTACCGTGCTCCAGTTTCTCTCACAGAGAGGTTAAAGTTCTAGCGATGGTGGATTTTCGACACTAGCTACAGAGCTGAGTCGAATTCAGTCGCTGTCTGGAGGAATGTAGCGGGTGACTGCTCTTGCCTGTAATTTTCTGTGGTTTCTCCTATCAGTATCACCCGAATGGCGTAGCAGTACCATAAGAAATGGGCATGGGCCGCGACACTTCCTCATTCTTGTTCTATTTTCTTACACTTACGTGCAATACACTATTATGCATGTCGCCTTGAGTTAGTTCCACAGACGGAGATATTTGGAGAGGGATACCTTGCAAGCCGGTTCACGCCGGATGTCACGCTCAAGCGGGGTAGGAGTCCCGCCCCTTCCCGGCATATTACATGCCCTGCACTTACGGGACTAATTGACTAAAGCAGTGGTTAGTTAATGCCTTATTTTACGTGATGAGACACGGGCCAGCAGGCCCGCTCTTCCGTGTGAACTCGCAAATTTCGCTATGCTCCTTTCACTATCCAGCAGAGAAAGAAGGTATCATCTCGGGCGATCAATTCGATATCAATCGTCGATAAACGAAGCCCTCGAGGCTGCGAGCTGGATAGTAGTGCGCTCTCGCTCGGCTTCTCAGGCTTGGAATTTAGCTCGGAGGTTTCTTTTAGACTTGAGGATATTTTACATGCAGTGAATCTACTACATGGAACAGCCGACTTTACTTTATGGTAGGAATGCGTAAGATGGATTTTTCGCTCTTAAAACTCCACGGCTTCGGTCGGGTATGAACCCGCAAACATCAGCTGTAACAACCACCCGCTGAACAACTACAGCCTAATACGCTAACCGTTATACCACCAATAGATCGATTATTTGTGCCCGTAGTTGCATCCGGATAGTCGTGCGCCGTGGCTCGGCTTCTCAGGTCGCCTTCCTTCGCCCCCAGTGCGAGGCTGCTGCAGTGGTCGCATCGCTGTGCTTCGCTGTGCGTCGTGTCGGCGAGGCGAGGCGAGGGCGCGCGAGGTCGCAGGTTGACGGGAACTGCGCGTCGCGTGCCGAGGTTGCTTGAGGTCAACGGGCGACGCGGAAAAAGCTGCGCCGGATGCTGCTAGCGACGTCACCTCCGCCGCCGCCGCCACCTGCGGCCCCGAGCCCCTCCCGGCAGCGCTTCGCCCGCGTCGATCGAACGGCCGCCCGCCCGCCAGCCTGTCCAGGCAACTCGCGCCAAGCAGATACTGATACTTTTAAAGCACGGGAGGTATTCGGTGTGTTTCTTTCCTAAAAAATACGTTATCAAACTCGAAGGAAACAGACGAAACAAGGACATTGAAAAGATAAGTAAGAAGCGATTCAGCTAACGGAACAGTAGATTAGGTTAGTTCTTTTGATTGTTGAAAGAACAAGAAGTGCGTGATTACAAAGATAAGAAAAAATATTTTCTGACGATAAACTCCTGCGATTGATTAATTCCGAAGGGAATTGTTGGTTGTATTACATTGCAGTCCTGCTAATTACTTCTTTGAAGTTTGCCGTCCCTTTATTCGTAATCACTCTTTGTTCCATCGTAAAAAGTTATCTGCAACTGCAGTTTAATACTGCCGTAAACCGATATCACCGCGCCAGTAGCTCTAGATGTAGTGTAAAGAACTGTCTAGTTCCTTATTACGTGTGGTTACCGAGCGGTATAGTGACCCATTTTCTGAATTCTTCTTTTGTCTACAATCATCATTACGAACTTGCAGTTCCAAAGAATATCGTACGGAACTTCGACTTTTTCCCTTTGCGATCTAAGCTCTCGATATCAACTAGTGTATCCTCCTTTTTTCTATTTGGGGCTAGGGAAGTTACTTATTTGTTAGCCCTTATTGGTAAACATTTTAATTATTAAATAAATATAATCTTTTAAGATCACTCCTTCTATCATGCAACGAGTAAGAGTCAACAGATATCTGTAATCAATTTCCCAAGCATGGGGAGGGGTAAGGGTTTTTCGTCTATATTTGACCGATGATGTCACTTTTCAGCTGACCCGTATGGCCGAGGTGGCTAAGAGCGTGTTTTGACTCAGCGCTTTCGGTCCGGGGGGTCGCGGGTTCGTGCCCCGTCTTGGCCGAGGTTGTTTGTCGCGTGTCTTTGTATGCGTTGTCGCGGAGGGTCTCGCGTTCTGTTAACCCCAGATCAAAGAAGCCGGCTCGTATGTTGATGTGTAGTGTATGGTCGAATATGGAGCTCAACAGGGTGAAAAAAAACAACAAAGCCGTCGGTTAGGAAAAAGCCCTAGAAGAAAAATAAGTTCACTCAACTCATTTATTGTTGAGCGGGAATCGACGTATCCGAACATTTGCCCGAGTGATAGGAGTTCGGAAGGTACACCGGTAAAACATAGGTCTCCTGTTTCTGTGCGCCTCCCGCTTGCCTTTCGCGTCTCCCGCCACACCGCCTTGGCTGCGATGCGTGCCCAGACAATTCACACTTCCCCGGCGCGGCGCGGCGCGGCGGAGAGAAGGCGTTCACTCCGGCCGACGCGTCGCGACGCGGCGCGTCGGAGATGGACGGCGGTGCGGTCGTCGACCCAGCCCGGCGACATCGACACTCGCGCGCGTCCAAGTCGATGCAGCCGCCGACGCCCCCGCGGGCAACTGACGCTCGCGCCCCCTTTGAAGCCTGCGCCCGGCAGCACCTCTTTTCTGTGACAAATAGATTCGGCGCATGATTTGTACCACCTGACTTACAAACGCAGTCATGAAATGCAATTCTTTATTAAGATAGAGCCTGAACGGTCATACTGTTTATGGAACGGATGGAAGATTGGTTATGAAGATACAAACGATGGAAAAATGGTGGGATGGGAGGCAAGGGAAACGTGGGAGCACCAAGAAAATCTGTCCCGATACTCGTACACGCTAATGCCCCATTGACTGCAACTGCGCCCTACACATAGGATGGTTGTGGTTGCATTCTGCTTGGTTTCAGTGAGAGTACGCGCGCGAGAATGGAAACACTCCTCGCGAAGCCTCTGATATTACTTTAATCCCTTCAGGAAGTGCCCAAGTGGCATTTTAATCCCTGCGACAATCAAGTCATTCTCATACCTTGGCGGAGGGAAAAAGTGCGATTAAAACCTCATTTTCATAACGCTAATACTGTACACCCATGTACTAATTTGTGAAGCAATTGTTTGGTGACGTTTCGCGAGACGGCGCCGGGCGTGGGCGTGGAGCGAGCGAATGGCTGGGCCGGCGGCTCCTGCGCCGCGCAGGAGCTGCGGGCGGCGGCGGCAGGAAGCTGTTGCGTCGCGCCGCCGCGCATCGGGGCCCGCGGTCACGCGGCGCGCGCGGCGAAAGTCTCTCTTCCGGCCGCCTCCGGGTCGCGCTCGCTCGCGGCGCTTTCCCGCGCGCGCGCGCGCGCCCTCCCGCTCGCCCGCGGGATGGGAAAAACGTCGCTCCGAGCGCCTCCCCGCCGCGCCCCCTCGGAGGCCGCTGCCAACGCGCCGGGAACCCCGCCGTCAGAATACAGGTCGATGAATTCGAGTGGTGATGCTGGGGACATACAAACTTTGAACTTTGAAAACTCGAACTTTGAAAACTCTAACTTGGAAAAGTCAAACTTTGAAAAGTCAAACTTTGAAAAGTGGAACTTTGAAAACTCGAACTTTGAAAAGTCGGAAAAGTCGAACGTTGAAAAGTCGAACGTTGAAAAGTCGAACGTTGAAAAGTCGAACGTTTGAAAAGTCGAACTTTGAAAAGTCGAACTTTGAAAAGTCGAACTTTGAAAAGTCGAACGTTGAAAAGTCGAACGTTGAAAAGTCGAACTTTGAAAAGTCGAACTTCTAGTAAAATCCTGAAGTGTGAAGTATGCGTGACTTCGGATTATCATGTACGAAAAGCGAATTATATCGTATTTTAAGAACGACTTTTATTCTATTTTTTCTATTACCATATTTTGAAATAAAACATGATAAAGGGAATTTATTCTTTCAGGTTTTCCTGGTGGTCGTTATGAAGATTCCTCTTCAGACGTCCTTGGCTTGTGATGTCACTGTTCTCAATGTAAAGTTCAATGTAGAACTGATTCCAGTTTTATTTTCACGCCAAACTTGGGTAGACAACGTAGTGTCGAATTTCCAAGCATCCGTTGATTCGTTGTAGTACTCGGCACCTCATCTCCAAATCACCGTGTGCTCACCTAACAGAGACTGGCTCGAGGAAATATTTTTATTAACTATGTCTCCGAATACGTCATACATCGGAAAAAATATCTATCCGACGATGCTCAGTAGCCGTTCTGACGCATCAAGATTCTGATCAGCCATGAAGAGGAGCACATCGAGACGCTTCTCTTGCGGAGTGAATTTGATGAATGGGATAAACATTTCTGCGTTGGTCGGGAGCCTCCACAGCTCCTGTGGGAGAAATAGCGGCCGGCAGCAAGCTAATGAACCGCCGCTAGACCGTAGTACGATTTATTTCTCCAGTTATTTTTAGCTTCTGCCGCTGTAATGTTTCTCTTCCGTTCCTGGGCTATTTTGTAGACTACACTGGTCAGTCACTTTTTTCAAAGGCTAACGGAAGATTTGATTTATTAGAAAACTATAAGAATTTAATTTTCTTATACTTTATCAAACATCTGGCTAATTATTAGCTCACTTGTCGAACTACAAATAATTGCTTTGAATTATAAACAAGCTGATTATAATTAAAATGGCCTATCTAATTAATTAAAATAATTTGGCAAGTTTCGTAAATATTTCCGCTAATCAGTCCTTAGCTTGATTAGTGCTTGAATTATGGTCATTGAATTCTCAATTTAGTGGGCATAAAAATTATGTTATTGTTCTATGTAACATACGAAAACGTGTGTTTTAATTGTAGAAATCTATTTTGAATATTATTTCTTGAGAGCCAGTCTTTGCACATTTATTAGCTGATTTGGTGATGTTAATTTAAATTTACTTAACATAAGTCGCGAATGAAGAAATGAAAATCTTGTAAATGTATTTTTTATTTTATTTTTTTTATTTAAGGTCGCATCAACATCTAGGTCATTAAGGAAAGAGATACTTTCATAAATATTTTATATAAGTAACAGTGTTTCGCAAACGGTACAAGAAGGCTCTCGATGTTGACCACTTCTGTGCCACGTGTTTACTCAGTAATATGTTTGTTTGTCGCAGCCCACTGCAAAGTAATTACGTGCGACCCTCAAACTGGACCGGTTCTTCTGACTAATCATCAAGATCTTTAGGAACTACCAGTCCATAAGAGTGTTGTTACCAGATCTTTCCGCTTATGAGCCGAATATTTTCGTAATGTACATAATAATAGAGGCAATCCAATATTTTTATCTATCCCAAAAACTTTTCAAATGAGAAAGTAACACCTGATTAAAACTCCTTGATTTTCATTCAAATGCATGGGCATCGCGGCTTACGAAATGGAAAGGAAAACCCCGAGGCTGTGGGAGCGCATGGATGCTGTTAAGGCGTTTGTCGGCTAAACGAAATGCGCCGCTCAGCATGTGGCCGCGCCGCGAGGCCCAGTGGAGCGGGCGCCGCACCGGTTGGGGCTGGCAGTGGCAGAGCGCCGTCGCCGCTCCCGAATAAAAAATAAAAGGCGACGCCAGCGGTGGCGGCGCCGTCGTAGACGGCGGCGGCGGCGGCGGCGGCGACGGCGGGGTGGCTGACCGGCGGCGAGGCCGCGACGCCGCCCGCCCGCCTGCCGGCGCGCGCACCGTCCCTTGCCAAACATCCAGCCGCTCGCTCGCTCGCTCGCTCGCTCGCTCGCTCGCTCGCTCACTTGCCCGCCCGCCCAACCTCCAGCTTCGCACCTGATGACTTGTGCTGGCCTTCGCCCTTCTGTGGCCCTTTCGCCTGCCCTGTAGCCTGCTCCTCTCGTGCACCCTCTCGCTTGCTCCTTCCCCCGCCGTCGCTCACGTTCTCGGGAGCCCTTGTGTTTGCACTTTCCCTCACCCTCGCCCTCGTCCTTTGTATCGGAAAGCCCTCTCTCACGCTCTCTAGCCCGCCCTCCGCCCGTCCTCTCTCGTGGCTCTTTCGTTTGTCCTCCCCTCCGTCTTCTCTCTCGCTCCCTTGACTCATAGAACCTTCTCATCCTCTAGCACCCTGTTCTTTCCTAATGTCCCCTTGCCTTTCTCCCGCCCTCTCACCCGCGATTCCTTCGCGGCTTTTCGCGTCGCCTCCCCTCCGCCCCCCACTCGTACGCTGCTTTGTCTGTTTTTTTCCCTCTCCCGTAACCCAATTACCTTCCTCATGATCACCGGGAGCGGTAGCTCAGTGGATCAACTGATGTCACTGCAGCGCCTCTGACCGGGAGGTCCTAGGTTTGAGTTCTGACGGCGGCAGGATTTTCGACATTAGCTTTTCAGCTACGTCGAATTCAGTCGTTGGCTGGAGGAGAATTATAGCGTCCGGCTGCTCTGATCGGTAGTTTTTAGTGGTTTCTCCGAGCAACACCAGGCGAATGCCGGAGCAGTACCCTAACAAACGGGCCACGGACCGCACGCGATCTATCCTTCCTCTTCCTTGTCCAATCCTCTCCTCTTACACACACACTTACACTAACATGCACTACACTAGCACGTATTCCGGGAGGCCTGTCGGGAGTTTAAAGCTTGTCCCGGCCGGGGCGGTGCCCTGCTGGTGGGAGAGTCCTGGTTAGGGGGAAACGCCCACTAGCCGACGGTAGGTCGGCGCCGGATCTCGCCATCCAGTTTGGAAAGATCACCGCCATCTCCCGAGAAAAATCATGCACTACACTAACGGGACTAATGACCAAAGCAGTTGACGCGCCTGGAAACATGAAAAAATCAATCAATCAATGAATCTTCCTGATGATCCACTGCCCGCCTTGTAGTGGTCCACTTCACTAGCAGTCTGCCCATCCGTTCGTTGATTTGCGTGAGTTGGTTTGCGTCTGGAGGCTGTCCTGAGCGGAATTTCCCTCACTTCCCCTAACCTGCCTCTCCATCCCGGCTGCGGAAACGTCGTGACGGTTTCATCGCCCAATCTGTAGGCGACACCGCCTCCTCGGACATGTGCCTGGGCCCACGTCCAGCCGCCTCCCCCCTCCCCGCGCCTCTTTCAGTTCCCGCTTGTTTACGATCCCGCTCTCCACCACATGTCGCAGCTTCCACCTAGCGCCGCTCCTTCCATTTTGCTCGGACGTCGTCTTCCATCTCGCCTCCACAATCCCACACCCACCCGCCCCGCCCCCTCCCTCTCCCACGCGCCCGTTCGCCTTGCCTGTTTTGCTCTTCCTTGCCGAAATGCTACCTCTTCGTCTTTTTTCATCTTTCCTCCGCATTTCAACATGGCGAAGCGGTCATTTACCGCCCATTGGCGAACGTTTTCGCTCTTTGGCTTGCGCAACTTATTTCTATCTAAAAACTTACATAACCTATTAGCAGAAGCCCACGCACGCATAGGCCAGCAACTTACGATGTAAATTCATATTTCTCTGTTTTCTTTCTCTCATTTTTATTTTCTGTTTTACCCTTTCCTTCTTTCCTTTGTCTATTTGCCGTATTGCTTTCTTTTGCGTCCTTTGATGTTACTTTTTACTTGTGTGCTTTCGCTCGCCACGCCCAGCCCAGCCGTCGCCCCCTGAGCCGCAGACCTCCCGGCGAGCGGGGTGCGTCGCGCTGGTTGCCCTCTGCGTGCCTCGGGCGAGGCCGCCCCGCCCCCTGCCCCTGGTGGCGGTGCCGATGGCCTCTCCATGGCAACCGGCGACGGCCGTAGCGTCACCTCACCCCTGCCCTCGCTTCGGCTTTTCATCCTCCACAGCCGCAGCCCACCTCCCTGCGTCTTTTCTCGCACCTCACGAATGCGCACTTGGGCAAGGAACTGAACGATAGGGAAATATTACAGGAATTATGGAAAAATTGCTTTCCTACTTTGAAATAGCACGAGTAGCATATCTTTATCATTTTCTGTCTTGGTTTTAGTTACAGTTAAGTAATCGATTTTTTTTCATATTATTAGTCATTTTATCTCAATTTCTCGAACATTCTTTATTTTCTATCCTGTTATTTTCTCTCCGGTTTATTGATGCAGCAAAACAAGCTTGATGTCCCAAATCGTTACACCATGCGTAATCCGGACAATGTGAGATTTTTGCTCCACTACTTTCGAAAGTTAAAAATATCCATCAATGGATATTTTGCATTTGTAACATAGCACACTTTGCATTTGTAACATTAACTTTTCTCAACGTAACTTATTTACCACTTACTCGTACATTCCTTCTCGTCTTTTCCTTGCCTTCACGATACATACACCCCCTCATTTGAGGCTGTTTGTTTCGAAAGCCAAATATAGGAATAAATCTCACGGTAGCGATTAATTCCTCTTGCTAATGTATGTCTTTATCCTTCTAGCAGTCTCTTTTCAACAGCTGTTCTTCTCCAAATCTGTTGCTCTGTTCTGCTTTTCCCCTGGCCACGCTTTGCATCTTTTCAATTCGCTACATCATTCCTAAAAGCCAATACAACCATGAGAAACAAATCATTCATTGCAAATATTCGCTACCAGGAGGTGATTTTCGCCATTTTTTATTAAAGTTAACAATTAGAACACAGTCGAATTTTTATACAGTCCAGTCACATTAATGTGATCACTCGTCGAAATCCTGAATTACCCTCTTTAAGCAGCGCTAACCGCTGCGAGACGTACAGTAAGAGTGAGTTAGGTTCTGGATGGTACCGACACGGTTGTGGGGCAGGCCGACTCCAGTGCCGTGACCGGCTGCGGTAGGTTCCTCGGTTGCGGACCCATGGCGCGAACAGGCCGATCGAGATAGTCCGGCAGACTCTCGATTGGGAGGGGGTTGGTGGCCAGAGGAGTGCTGCAAACTCCTCCTGCTGCTCCTCTAACCACGCACGTGCACTGCGAGCTGTATGACGCGTTGCATTGCCCTGCTGGTAGTGGTCTTGTTGAGGTAAAACGATCTGCATAAAGGAGCGGACATGGTCCCCAAGGAGGGCTGCATGCTTCTTTTGATTCACTATGCCTTCCAGAATTACGAGACACCACAGGGAATGACGCCAAATATTCCCCACACCATCACGCTCCCTACTCCGGCCGCGCTCCGTCCGGCGATTGTTGCAGGGCTTTGCGTTTAGGCATTTCACGCCGTGCACGCCAACCACCATCTGCCCGTTGGAGCAGGAAACTTGATTCATCTGAAAAGGCCACCTGTTGGGACGTCCAGTAGCGGTATCGGCATGCAAAGTTCGGCCTGTCGACGCCGAGAAGCAGCAGTCAGCGAGGGTGCATGAAACAGGCGCCTTCTGCGGAGGCCCATGTGCAGCCCATGTGCTGGCTGAGCGGTTGTTGAGGAGACCCTGATGGTAGCTCTTTGGTTCGTCTGGGTGGTCAGTTTCTCTACAGTTGGATGACTATCCTCCCTTGCACTTCGCCGCAGCCGTCGATCTCCCCTGTCATCTATGGCCAATGGTGCACAGCAATTGCCGCGCTGCCGGTTTTTGGATATCGCCATTTTGCCCTGCACGGTATACTTTCACCACGGAGGCACGCGAACGGCTAACAAACTTACCAGTTTCGGAAATGCTTCCACTCTTCGTTTCGGAAATGCCCTACAGCCAATGATCATACCCTTTTTAACGTCCGATAAATCGCTTCGTTTCTGCATTGCGACAACTACTGCACTATTTCAGCTTCTACCCGACACGCTTTATATACCCTCTTCTGTTAGTACTGCCACCTGCCGCCTGTGAAGGATTTTTGCACATTTACGACGAGCATAGGTGGTGGTCACATGATTGTGACTGGACTGCATATAAGAAAACAATTCA
This sequence comes from Teleogryllus occipitalis, assembly GCA_011170035.1. Taxonomy (NCBI): domain Eukaryota; kingdom Metazoa; phylum Arthropoda; class Insecta; order Orthoptera; family Gryllidae; genus Teleogryllus; species Teleogryllus occipitalis. The sequence goes on from BLKR01009217.1 coordinate 109,748, forward strand.
TAATGATATTTCACAAAAGGAGGGTACTTAGTGTAAAACACCATATTTGTCACGGCGAAATAAACGACACCAGCATTCGTAGCAATCGGTGATTTGTCTTTCTTGCCGTTGGAAACATCTGTTGTTTTCGACTTCGCTGCTCTGCCCTGTCCTTACCGCGGGCTCCGCCCCCCGTCGTTGGGCCCATCTGCGCCGCGTCTGCCTGTGTGCCCGGGGCGCCTGCCGCCGCCGTCGCTGGCCGGCGCCCAGCGCCCGCCCCAAACACGCGAGTTATGCCTCTGGGGGCGGCGGCGGCCGCCGCTCGAACTTGGCCCAGTTTCGGCGGCGGCGCCGGCGCCGGCGGGGACCTCGCCCGCCCCGGGCGCAGGCGCAGCAGCGCGACGCCCTCGCCGAGCACACACACGCACGGCATGCGCGGAGGAGAGTCGCCGAATCCCGCGTTAAAGGAGCTTGGCTGTTTTACCCGCTCGTCCTTTGCGCATCGCATCTTAAGCCGTATTCCGAATGCGTCCAAAGACAGAGTGTTGCGCCTGGAGCGGACCGCACTCAGTTCAGGGTTACGCGCACTGACCTTCCAGATACGAGTTACTCGTTACGATATATGACCTTCCAGATACGAGTAACGAAGAAAATTACAAGCCGATTTTCTTTCGGTGCAGTGTTACTGCCCGGGTTGAAAACGCAAACGCTCGTCATTGCCGGGACGGGTCAACCGGAACGAGCAGTACCCTCTCAGACGAGCGTGCGTTGGCTCCTCGCAGAGGCTGTGTGGAGTGCGAGACAAAGGTGGCGGATAACTCCCTCTACGGCAGAACAAGGGCGCTGGTCCTCTAGAAGCAGGTTAACTACACAAACAACGTGACTGCACGATGATTGATTAGATACTATCAAAATAATCCTCTACATATTTGATACACCAAGGAAGGGTGACGGTTTTGTGCTATTTTTGAGAATCCATCGACATAAAACTCTGTAAATGTTTTTCTGTGTTTAGAGAATTACTTCCTTGCATCAAATAAATTTACGAAGAATATAATAAATTTTGTTGATTACATTAATATATAATTGCCAGTGGCTAGTGGAGCCCGCAATACACTTTCAGCTACAACACGTTACACCAAAGCATATAACTCGGAAACGATGAGTGGGCTCATAAAACTCGAGACCCGGGTTATGTTGTTTTGTCCGCAATGTTCTAATTGCGGCATACAGGTATTTTGACGACCTTCTGTTTCTCTTTTTAGGGAAATGTCTCTTCTTCCAGGACGCCATCGACACAAAACTCAAACATAATTTAACTACTGCAGGATGGCGTATTACCTATTCCCGAGAACACCAACAAATAGATTTAACACGACGTATGAATAATACAATTGTACACCATTATTACGTACAATTTCATTCTTTATTAATGGTGATTAAATTTCGAAAATCTTCCATTGTTTGATTGGTGCGTCCCATTTCGCGTCGCATTGCTGTCTTCAAGGAGGCTGTCTGTATTCGCGACATGGTGACAACTACCCCTTTGGAATTAAGTTTTCGAGGGACTCTATCAGGGTAGTAGAAAAATGTCCAATGGTGAATAAAATAAAGAAAATAATGCCATCATTATATATGATTGTTTTTGGCCCGAGAATAAGTAGAAAAAGTCTTCAAGCTAGCATCTCAAAAAATAGATAAGGAAGTTCCGTACTAGCTTTCACCAAACACGGTTCTCTCAAAAATAAATACCGATCGTCAGTACATCAAACAGGCATAATCCTCAAATTACATATACCTGACGTCCTGCGTACGTTTTTCATTCAACAGAAAATACGAATGCCAGTGACTTCCTTTAAACGTGAAAGTCCATTGAAACGTTTTTTGAGAATCGTCTTCAGAAAAATAATTTTTTTTAATGAACTTTTTTAGATGTATCCACCATAAGGCTGTAAAGTTAGGAAATCTTAGGGGGGAAAAGGCGGGAAACTGAAAGGAACCGTTTTCCATAAGGACAGCGTCTATTCAAACGCACTTTTCAATGCGGAGGAAATGACTAGTTCGAAAAGTCTTTTTGTTTTCACAAACGAAGTGTTTGGAAAGCTAATACACTGAGTGAGGCCCGCGAAATTTCTCTGGGCGCCCTGCCCTTGGGGGTCTCTCGTCTAGGGAACTGCATACATTCACCTCAGACTGCATCGAATGCGAATTCCTGGAGCTGTCGGGGGGCGGACAATGGAGCCAACGAACCGTTCACACGGAGAGAATATGCACCCGCCGCCGCCGCCGCCGAGGTCACCCCGTGGAGCTTTTTCGCCGCCGCCGCCGCCACCGCCACCGCCGCCGCCGCCGCCACCGCCGCCACCGCCGCGGCAATCGATTCGCCGCGTGGCGACGCGTGGCTCGTGTCTCCACTTCCGGCGGAGGCGGGAGAGCTCGGCCCAGTGCTGCTGGCGGGGCTTCGGCCTCATGGGGTGCAACGGGGCTCTTCCTAGCCTTTTAATCTCCCTCTTCCTCAAACAAACAAATGTTCAGGTATTCAGGGACATCCCGAAAATTACGTAATGATGTGACAAAACGATTAAAAAACATATCGGAGATTCTGACGGGGTTCTGGAGTAAAATAACTCATTTTGAAAAATGTGGTTGGTTTGCCGATATGAAGGAAATCTGCACAGTATTTAGGTAGATTTCTTGAAATCTTAAGAGCTTTGAAACAAAATCTTGCGAATATGCACAACTGTGTCAAATTATGGGCATTGGAAGCGACAAGAGCTATAAAATGAAATCTGTTGTTCGTTTCCCGATGAAACTGACTTTTTATTATTAGGGAGAGAAGAGTTTCTAGTTTTCAAATGTTGCTTAATTTTTCTTGTTGGTACCTTTAATCATCATTCAACTACGTAGGAAGTAGGGATTCGAACTCAAGAAAATGTGCGCATGTTGAACTTCTCCCCATGCTTCATTTACAGCTTTTAATCTTTTTGACGCTAAATTAATAAATAAATCAATCAAAAGATCTCCTTGAACTGGTTTTCTTTCGAGCTTCAAATCTCATTTCAGCAAAATATTTCAGGTTTCGAAGAAGAGGATGAAGTTCTTTTATAACCATGCATCGCTGGCTGAGAATCATTGGATGAAGATCTTTTAAGGCAAGGGCCCTCGAGGCTCGTGTGGTCCTCTAGAGGATCCTTGAGGACATGAGCCGAGAGGCATGAGGGGAATTACGTGATAGACAAGGACAGAATAGCGAGGAGGAAAATTGAGACCAGGAAAAGAAGAAATTAACGTGCTGGTCATGTCATTTTATATGACAACAGTATCCGTGCAATTTCTGTACTTCCTTCCTTGTCCTCGTTTACTTACACCTACAGTGGCAGATACCAGTGAAATATGAATTAAGAAAAATGTGTACAAACTATATATCGATATAGTCGGGGGATGAAAGGGCAAATGGAAAATGACAAAATTAGCTACGACGCTATAAAGCCGTAGTCTTGAGATGTTGGAGCCCAAAATCTCCCAATTAGTAAATCTTGATAAGATTATATAGAAATAAACCAAAACACGCCAAAAACAAGGACATATAGAATATTAAACGGAATATTATGATGGTGGAAAATAATGCCTACATTTTAAGCAATAATGTTGCTAATGGGATGTAGGGGAACAAATATAGGATAAAAGAAGGTGCAAATTATGCTTTCAATATAATTGACTTAATCGATACTATTTTGTATTAGTTACGACGTCAGGCTTTGTGACTAGTGCGAACTCATCGTACGAAATGAATCACTTTGCTTTCCGCGCATATGAAAACATATTTTATGTAGGATTATAAATGACATTATTATTATTATTATTATTATTATTATTATTATTATTAAACAATGGATTCAATGACCCTATACATTACATTGTACAAAAGGTATGTTTTTACTAAATGTTAGTACAGCACAATATACTTATGTATAGTTCATAATTCATTAAATTACAATTAAAAGTGGATTTTTCGGAGCATTACATACCTTTCTCTTATATTATCCGTATATACGTTCGTGTGCGAGGAAGTAACAAAATGAGAAAGTTAACGAACATATTCGAGTTAAGATTATGTGGACGTGGTCCAGAAGTTCAGCGATTGGGATGACACTTGACCAAAGCTGAGAAGGCTGGAGCGCGCGCGTGGGAGAGTGAGAGAGGGGGGGAGAGAGGGAGCGAGAGGGGGAGAGGGGAGGGAGGGCGAGGGAGAAAGGAGAGGGAGGGAGAGAGGGAGAAAGGGAGGGAGAGGGTGAGAGGGCGGGAGAAGGTGAGAGGGCGAGAGGGAGGGAGGTGAGAGGGAGAGAGGGAGGGAGAGGGAGAGAGGGGCGGCGAGCGTCGCCGATGAGCTGGCGGCTGCGCGGCGGAGTCTCGAGCAAACTGTTGCGCTTGGCAACGGCGCTCCCCCCCCCCGGCCCCGCCCCGCCCCGCCCCTTGCGCCGCCCCAGGCAGAGCGCTTCCCGTGCGGAGCAGCGAGCGCAGCCAAGTTCAATATTGTTTCTGTCGCGCGCCGGGAATCGAGTGCTACTCAGCGGATTTGCGCCCAGCGCTTGTAAGACGGTGTTACTTCAACGCCCGCCCACGCAGGCCGAAGCAGCCCATTCACGACTCGTCTGGGGGTCGCACACTCGCCAAGTATACAATACACCGCATATACCTAGTCATTCGAAGAGTATAAGTAACATTTCTTTGACCCCGGTGAATAAGCTGATAAGTCAAAAAAACTTAATTTTACAGGGGAGCAAAATACAACTTTAAACTAATGCTATAAAGAAGGGATTAATGATATTGAAACAAAAGCTACATAATAATAGTCTTGTTTGAATATCACCTTCGTTTGAATAGCATTAATCCCTAATTTAATTCGTTTAAACGTTTTTTTTCTCCTGTAAAATTAAGTGTTTATGGCTTATCAGCTTATTCGCCAAGATCAAAGATTTCATAAGTTTGACAATGCTCTAAAACGTTATTGAGATTTTTAAAGCTTTGAAACAGATGCGAAAAAATAACTCTGTTTTGCTACCGAGTCTTCCGCATCTGTAAGCGCTATGGAGTGCGTGAAGTTTCAAACAGTTCTAATTGCTGTCCGGAAAATTCGCTAGCGCAGGCGAAGGCACCGCATGCCAGCCGCGATAACCTTTTTTTTTTTTTTTTTTTTTTTTTTTTGTTTGTTTCCCCTCCACAGTAACCCTAAGGAGGCGGGAATTTATTTACAAATTGCGATTTACAAATTTCGCTGCTGCCTTGCGGCTTAAGCAGCTGAGAGGGATAGGTAAGAAGCTAATAGTAACTAAGCTAACTTAATTCTAGCTTAAATCTAATTTAATAATTATATTGTAGCACTTTGGCATACTTAATGACACGAATAATGTTTTTTTTTCTTCTTTTCTTAATTCTAAATGTTTTTGTAAAGTTTTCATATTTCTTTTCTAATTTATTTTTCATTCACGCATCATTCATTCATTATATACATAACCATTTATTCATTATATACATAACCATTCATTCATTATATACATAACCATTCATTCATTATATACATAACCATTCATTCTACTCATTCATTCCCACAGCACTACACTGTCTTCTGTTTTTGTTCGCCACGGCACTGACTTGGCTCAAAGTGTCCGTGGCGCTCAGGCCCATTGGGAGGTGTGGCAGGAGGGGCGCGTCGTCGCGTTGCCCACGCGTGCCTCGGCCGATGGCGAGTCTTCCCCTCCGCGTTCGGCTGCCTCCGCTTGCTCGCACAAGGTAGCAAGCGTGTCGTGAGGCAGCGCACGGAAGGTGAAGGCGACGTGTTTCGGTCCTTTCCGTAGATAGGACCGATGTGCGTCGCTGTTCGCCTCTCGGCCGGTGTCGCGCAGGATGCGCGGCGCCTTCGGTCCCAGCGCCTTTGCAAGCGCCGTAGCCGAGCGCCTTTGAAGCTCCGGCAAGAATTGTTTTTTTACACCCAGGACTCCGAACACGTCGGTGTTTCTAGGGTATCTGTTTGGTGGGGGTGGAGGGAGGTGCGGTAGCGCCGCGAGACGCGCTGCACGGTTTTCCGCCGAGCGAATCGGACGGAGGGTGGAGGGAGGTGCCGCCGCGAATACCTCGCAGGCGTACGTCCAAATGGACCGCACGCAGGCGGTGAATACGCGGCGTTTGAGGGCTGGATGGAGTTCGGGGGCTCGAAGAAGTGGGCGTAGGAGAGTGGTTCGGGCAGTTATTTTCTGGCTAAGGTATCTGGCGTGGGCGTGCCAGCGGAGACCGCTGTCGAGCTTCACACCAAGATACTTCGCCGTCTTTTGCCAGGGTAGGTGCGCGCCGGCTAGCCTCACGACTTCATCGGGGTCGGCCCTCTGTCGGGTGAAGTTGACGGCTACGCACTTGTCTAGGTTGAGGGCGAGCTTTTTATGGCTCAGCCATTCGGGAAGCTCAGCGAGGCAATCGTTCAGATATCTCACCGATTTCCTTTTTTCCGCCGACTTCGCGTAGTAAGCAAAGTCATCCGCGAACATTAGGAGCCCGCAATGTCGAATGCCGGTGTTTCTATCAACTGGTAGCGGCGCGTCGTTGACGTACAGGCCGAATAGAGTAGGGGAGAGCACGCTTCCCTGTGGCACGCCTGCCACGGCTCGTCTTAAGGACGATTGTACGCCATTGACGCGAACCTTGAATCGTCTATCTTCCAAGAAGCTAGCGATTAGTCTGACGTAGCAGTCGCTGATTCCGATGTCCGCAAGACACGCGAGCGCCCCCTCGTGCCATACAGAGTCGAATGCCGACCGCATGTCAAGAAAAACCACCGGCAAGTTCTGCCGTCTTTCGAGAGAGAGACCGACCTCAGTACATAGCCGCGTCAGTTGTTGCGCGGAACTGAGCCCAATTCGAAACCCGAATTGCTCATCTCTAAGAAGCTTAAGGCGCCGTATTTCCCGTTGCAAGCGCTCCAGAATCAGGCGTTCGAAAGCTTTTGCAAGAAGCGAGAGGAGACTAATAGGTCTGTAACCGCTCGGAAGAAATTGGTCCTTGTTGGGTTTTGGTATCATAGATACTGTCGCGATTTTCCACGCTCTGGGGAAATATCCTAGCGCTAGGCACGAGTTTAGGAGCTTCCGTAGGAACTCCTCCCCGTTGGCGCCGAGCGCGCGGAGCTGGGCGGCTGTTATGCCGTCCGGCCCACATGCTTTTCGTGTGTTGAGGTGTCGCAACGCCTCGCGGAGCTCCCTTCCCGTCACACGTCGCGCTGAGGTGCTCGGCGCGGCGGTCAGGTAGTCACGCAAGCGTGCAACAGTGCTCTGGCCCCCGAACTCACCGGACTCGAATGGACGGAACTGCCGTTCTAGCGACTCCGCGAAGAGTTCGCTTTTCGCGGCGTCCTCCCACACGTATTCCGGCTGCAGGGCGGCGTGGCCGGGCGGCTGTGGTGCCGAGGTGGTGCGGAGCGGGCGGTTGACTCCCGCCTTGCGGCCCAGCGCCTTAGATAATCCCCAGAGGTTTCTTTCACGAAGATTGCAGTCTTCGATCGTGCGCGACCATTTTGCGGTTCTCTCGTCTTGTAGAGATTTACGGAATACTCTGCTGAGAGCTCGCGCCCGCGCTCCGTCCGCGGGATCGCCATAGCGGCTGTGTAATTTAGAGTATCTGCGCCCGCGATAACCTATGGCTCCCCATGTCGCGTCGGACGGTCGGTAGGCATATTGCGGTGAACGGTCCTTCTCTGTTTGTTCGTAAGTCACGCTTCTCTCAAGATTTTGTGAAAATGGAATGAACTAATGATCCAGAAGTTAGTGGTTTGTGAAATTGTCTTATAGAATTATTAAGGACAGAATTTCGTAGTATTGGGATTTCAGAAAAGCTCTAAAGACAATGATAGAGGTAGCTTCCATGAAGTGCGGTATACTTGAATAATGTTCAGGATTCGCCCCTGGGGTCGCATTTCCATGGATATTATTACGATTATTATTATTATTATTATTATTATTATTATTATTATTATTATTATTATTATTATTATTATTATTATTATTATTATATAATCATATCAGCATTTCAGCATATCAGCCATTTATGATACCGCTCCACATGTGTGTTCTGCAGCTGCGTCTAAAATTTCTTTAGATATAGAAGAAATATTCGCGTTAATCATTCTCGAATCATAGCAAACAAATTTTGTTTAAATAAGTATATCGCGAGCAACACTCCACAATATGTTACTAATGTACCGCAGTAACAAAATTCATTTGTTTATTATCACAGTAATGTAAATTTTCGCTAAAATCGTGAGATTCTATGATGACCGATAAAATGTTGAATCTCAGCTCCGCCACGATTTTTAACTTCTGACCTCTGCAGAAATAACACTCATAACATTACTAGGTATGTTAATAGTTATAACCGACACCTAACACCTTTAGTCGTGAATTTAGGAGATATAATATTATTACATAAAATATAATAGAAATCTGTTTTGAGTAGATTTTTGAAGTTTTGTTGCGCATATTCGTGTAAGGACGCGCTTTACCATAACTGGTGATGCCATAGAGCAAGAAACAAAGAGGGGAAAAAATGAAAACAGTCAATGTTCATGGAGAATCGAATAGAGCTTTGATTTACTAGGAGACTACGTTCCGCATTTTTTATTTGTACATCTGAGACAGTATTTATAATTTTCAATTTTTGCGTAATGTGTTAAATAAATAGTACAAATTACAGTATCATATTTCCACAACCTATGAATATTTTCGCATACTTTCTTTTTATCATTTCTTTTTACCCAGTTATTTCGTCTTTTGGCACGACAACTAGAGAGTCTTTACACCTTACATAGACAAAATCTATAATTCCCACATGTTTATAAGGGTTATATTGAAGTTTAACAGTATTTGGGTAATCTGTAATTTCTGAACTGTGAGAATTGGTGCCATATTTTCTTTACTAACTGTTTAAATTTTTTCATACATGTCATGCTGCATATGATATTACAAACAACTGTCATAGGATGCAGAGTCAGCAACGGAACATAAAAATAGCTGTACCTTTTTTAAATAGCCATCTATGGAATATTCGTTGAACAGTTATGTTGGCACGCACATCCGGATGCTCTTAAGAACTTCCGAGTTTCTTGCTGAAGTAAAAAACAAAACTTGAACCAGTTACTGCGTCATCGTTCCAGTCCAGTGGCTGTGGAGATGGTGTGTCTTTATGGAAAACAGGTTTGGGTCCACAAGATTCTCTCCTAAGAGGATCATGTTTGCTAAGAGGTTCCCCGATGATGAATATAAAATTTAGTGAAATTGATTTTTCTTATATCGCTATTTATCGAACATTTTGTGCTGTGTGTATTCCGCTAGGGCTTATTTAGGGCCTAGGGCTTGCAGTATACGACGAAGTAACGCAATTGACCGTTGGAATTCGAGTACGTTTTAAGAAGACAAACCTTGTGAATCACATGTTTTGCATCCAAAACTTCATGTTATATTAATTTTATATCTGTATTTAATCGGGGTTGCAGTTATTTTTTCTGAGACTAAAGGGTTCAAATAATATAAACAATTACGATTTTAGCAGCGCTTTGGATTGGCTTGGACATTAACTTCAATGTTCATATCTTCCTTAAAAATATATATTATTTGTGCTAGACTCAGCAGCAAAGACTCTGGTGGACATGACAAAGATTGAGAATCGGTTTAGTATAATCAAAGTAGTAATTAGCACTGTGGCTTCCTGTACTCAAGTTTTCGGATAGAAACGCGGCTGGAAGCTCTGAATTTTCAAAGGGCAAAAATCCTGTGAGTTCTGTCACGGTTGTGGCATCTATAAGAACCGTGGTCGAGCAACATTAAATCGACCAGAAAAGTCCCCTTCTAATCATATTCTACATTCGATAACCCTGTTAGTCCCAAGAAGCAAACATTGGAGAGAGAAAAAAATAAGACAAAAAAGAAGGTAGTGTTGAACATGAGGTGAGGTGCCGCTTTTGAAAACCTTCAAGAAAACAGTTGGTTTCGGGAATGGTCAGCGGACCAGTTTCCACAGTCGGGGCTTTCGCCACCTCTCCCCAATGACGTGGCAGAGGGTGCAGTCCTGGGGGCGGCGCTGACTCAGACTCAGTCTGTGGGGAGCGCGCACACCCGCACCTCAGCGTGCGCGTTGCGCTGCCTTCGGCTCGAGCAGCAGCCGGCGGCGCGGCGCAGCGCCGCGAATGCAAAGCACGCCCGGCCGGGCACCGTTCCGTCGCGTCTCACTCCCATGACGTCACGTCCGGTTAATGCACAGGCCCGTTAAAGCTTGATGCTCAGTCGCGTCGACGAGTTACAGCTAACTGGCTGTCCGCTGTTTTTAGCTGCAATAAACATATTAATAGGAACACTTACTACCGGCTGCATGAAATGAAATGTTAAGTGAGGGTAAGTCGTCCGGTCAGGCGTATTGGTCTGGGAGACGCTGACAAACATTGCTGGTGTTGCAAGTGGCCAGACTAACTTCACTCTGGCGGACATGACAAGAAAGATTGAGAATCGTTTTAGTATATTCAAAGTAGTAGCTTTTTCTTAATAAAAGGATCAAAAACTCAAAATTATTGTTTTCTACGTAAATATGAAGGGCTTGGGTCTTCAGTCCTATGCCCCATCGAATTCATTCTATAAAACAAAACAAAAAACAACTAAGATTTCAATACATCATTCCTCGTCAGAGTAAAGAAGAAATATCTCCATGGAACGGCGTCATTTGTTCCACCGCTCCTACAAAAGACGCACAAAATGTAGCAATCGATATATGTAGCAATATTATCGTATTATTGTTAAAAATGTGGCATTGAACTAGGTATCTAGACCTGAGCCCTTCAAATGTAAAAAAAATAATCTTAACTTATCAAATATTAATTCTGATAACTAATAACACTAAAATCCAGTCCAGCTCACGTTTCGTAAGACGGCGCCGACAAGAGTACGGGAGACACCACTGTTGGACGTTTCTCATTTGCAAACATCCTCACAGAAAAGTTAAGATGTGATATTTATTGACATAACAAACACGAACTTTATTTTGGCCTTTATTTATGATTCTAGATACCAAACATTAGAATATTTGTTTCTTTGTTGGTGCACAAATTTTATTCCATAAATGCAACATGTGCATTTTATTTCAACACGAATGACTACTTACTCAGAACCTTCAAAGTTCTTTCCAAGAAGCCCGGTTCGTACTGAAGCCTTTTCAATTCACATTTTTACTACCTTTTTGATCATTTAATTGCGAAACGCATTTCTTGTGCGCCGGAGGTCGCCCCACGCCTGGCGATCGCCAGTGCACCGCTTAGTGGAGCAGAACGGGGCGAGATGGAATGCTACTAAACGTTCACTTCGCCAGGGCTTCGAGCTACGTGCAAAAACAGAACTTTCTCTGCACCTTGAAGCTCCACGTATGCGGAAGGGAAGGAGGGATCTGTTCATCATTAATATTCGTGGCCACAACCTCCTTTGCTGGCCGTTGCTGCCATTAAATCGTGAGGTTTATGAAATTACAGGTAATTATAACATATGTGGATGTAAATAAATAGAAATGGGAACTACGTATAATATAATGTAAGAAAATCATGGCTTCTTACATAAAAATAATTACTACTATTCATGACATCTACAATAATTTGCCTTGTTTCTTCAACGGTTGTGTTAATAAAATACTTGGGAAAATGTGAGGGTATTAATCACGTCAGTGTGAAAAATGGAAATTATATTCTACTGAGAAGTTGCACATTGTGGTACATAATTCTGAGGTCTACATATAATCGTTATTATCTGCCGCTTATCTTAACACATCTCATAAAGAATAGAGGATATTGTATAATCTTGATAATGAATGAATAAAATATTTGATTGCTTACCAGAAATATTTTTAAAATATTTATTATTTTCAATTCGTGGAACAGTCTTGCTAAATGCTTTGAAACGCACCGCTTGCCAGGATGTATGGCAAATTTTGTAGATACTTCTGGTACGGCCTTTCAACCGTTTTTCTCTCTCTAAGAAGCAATTCGCACACGATTAGGACATGTTATTCCATCGAATCCCATCTCGCGCGCTCGTCGTTCCCAGCCTCCTGATGCGTTCCGCCCGCTGCCATCGGCGGAAGCGGCCGCTGCAATTAATTTCCGACGCGTTCGCAGAAGCGCGGGCGGATCCGCCGCGCGCCGGCGGCTCTGACGCCGCGGCGGCGGCGGCGGCGGTGGCGGCGGCCTGAGGAACTGAGCCACGCGTGCGCACAGGCCGTCGACCCCCGCGCCCCCACCCACCCACCCTCGCCGCTGCCGCTACCACCGCCGCCGTCTCGGAAGGGGCGTTCCTCGCACCTGGGCCTGAGTCCTCCCGCTTTCCCCTCTGCCTCCGCCCCCTCCACGTTCCCCTCCCCTGCCCCCGCCCTCACCAGCACCATCGCGTCTCGTCCTGCCCTCGCCCTCGCCCTCGCCCTCGCCCCCGCCCCCGCCTCGCCACCCACCCTCGCCTCTCGTCCTGCCCGCGCCCCCGCCTTCGCTTAGCCACCCGCCCTCGCCCTCGCCCTCGCCTCTCGTCCTGCCCTCGACTCGCCACCCACCCTTGCCCTCCCCCGCCCTCGCCTCTGCCCCCGCCTCGCCACCCGCTCTCGCCTCGCCTCCCGCCTCGCCTCCCGCCCTCGCCACGCCACCCGCCCTCGCCCTCGCCTCGCCCCCGCCCTTGCCCTCCCCCGCCGTCGCGTTCGCCCAGTCTTCCCCCGCCCGCCCCCGCCTGCCCCCGCTGCGTACGCTGAGTCAAGCCGCGGAAGGTTTCCGAGACGTCGTGCGTCGCAACGGAATCTGCACGGGGAGCGCGACGGTGTTTGCAGCGTGGCCCTCAACGTCTGTTGGAATTCCCGAGCCTTTTGCGCGATTTGCCTTTGCCTTTGCCTTGCTGAACTAATACCTGAGTATTTGGACCACTGTTTTGCAGAGCAATCGAAGTATTTTTTGTGATTGACACTTGTTCAAAACAACCTACACTAGCACTAAAATGTGGTCGAAATGCCTGTTCTCTGATTATGTCCTTTGTAATGCTACACAGACTTGCAAGGTCATTCACATACTACTTTTAGCGTTCCATTCTGTGTACATGTGGAGACTTTTGACAATCAGGAATGATTGCTTTGATAACCACGTAACGGATTTCCTTGTTAAGTAGCTTTGGTTGAAACCGAGACTGATCGTTGACTTTCTATACTTGGAAAAATATTGCAAGTGCTAATATCTACTGTACTATTCATGTTAATTTCTAAATCCGTTCGTCTTCGTCTTCTAAAACGGCAGATATTTAATGAACATACTGTGTTTGGAGGCAGAATGTTTTATCACATTGTGTACGTTTTGTGACCTGAGAAACTTCAACTGTCGGAAGTCATCTGTTTGTCTTGTTAGACCGAAATCAACCGATCGTTTGTTCCGGTGTAATTCCTCGAACTTGCTTGTAGAATCTCTAGCCTGCTCTAGGAAGCTCAAAGAGAAAGGACAGCCCGGAGTGAGGAGCTAATCTGCTAAAGGAAAAGACGAGTTTGAAAGTGTGTGTGTGAGAGAGTTGATGTGTTTTGGGTGTGTATTTCTGATGGTTAAGTGTGTATAGGGAGGTGGCTGTGTTGAATCGTGTCACTACCACCAAACAGGACGGCCGGTACTTACCAAGTTGTTTTTCTTTCATCAGAATATCGACCAAACTCAACCACGTTTCTTAATGACAGCACATCTCGCGATCGCAAAGGGAGGCTATTCAAAGGAGAATAGGCGAATGCACTATGAGTCATACGATCGTATAACTCTCGTCTCGCCATTGGTTTAACAGACACAATACCAGTGGCCAGTTCTAGAGGTCACTTCCAAGTGGTTGTGGCTTGCGTCATTATTCAAGGAGATGTTTTGATGAAATTTAAGTTTCGAAAGCTATATCTGTTACATATGTTCACATTTGGCAAATCACAATAACTTAAACAAGATACTCGAAATGTAAACTTAAATCAGATAACAAAATAAATGAGTGGTGGATGGTTCAAGTCTATGTAGCGGTACGACCGAGAAAGCTTTCTATAATATCGATCCAAATGTGCGCTGTTCAGTTCACTATACCACGCTCATAAATACTTCTAATTTTCAATGATCCTTCCGTTTGAAACATTTTGACTATCCGAGAGCTTTGCACTTTGTCTAGAAAGAAAATAAATATACTGTGCAGAGCGATCGAAGATCTCCGAAAGATTTCCACGGGCCTCTGGGAATTCTATTGGCATTCCGAGCGTCCTCCTGGCGGAAACCTTGCAAGAGATGTAGGGGTGCCAACATTGGGTTTCCCCACGCACCTTTTAATTTTTTTAAATTTAAAACGTCCCTTTTCTTCGCTGTGAGACATAGTCTCTGGGATGTTTGAAAAAGAAGATGATGGACGTTATTAGTTATCGGTTATGTTATATTAGTTATATATTTGTTTTCACGTCAGTACATGAGATTTTCATATTACAAAGATTATATTTTATCTTAAATTTTTAAGCTGTTAAATTTTTACTTGAATTTACATTCTGTGTTCTATTTCCTGTAAAATAAAGATGCTGATTTTGTGAAAAACAAGAGTTCTGATGCCTTTTTGTCAGTTGGGTTCGCGTCATTGTTGAGGATAGGCCGCAAAACACAGAACAGTCGGTTACATTTTGTGGAGATAAAAAGCTGTAGTAATGTAAGTGTCCTTAAGATAACTTTAAATGATAAGGAAGTAGTGTAAAATATGGATTGAAATATTTCAATTAGTTGGAGAATGGACAAATCCTTCAGGATCCCGTTATTCTCTTCAAATAATAATTTAAACGACAAATGATAATGAAAAACAATCAGGGACGCCAATTTTCTTCAATGACCATACCGTGCAGCAAGAGCGGCAGTAAGTCGAATTGGAAAGTGTCAACGACTTACATTTGATCGGACCGGCTGCGGTAGCTCAGTGCATCAACTGATGTCGCTGCAGCGCCTCTGTCCGGGAGGTCCTAGGCTCGAGTCCTGACGGCGCCAGGACTTTCGACACTAGCTTTTCAGCTAGGTCGGATTCAGTCGTTGTGTGGAGGAGAATTCTAGCGGCCGGCTGCTCTGATCGGTAGTTTTCCGTGGTTTCTCTGATCAACACCAGGCGAATGCCGGAGCAGTACCCTAACAAACGGGCCACGGACTGCGCGAGATCTGTTCTTCCTCTTCCTTGTCCTATCCTCTCCCCTTACACACACACACTTACACTAACATGCACTACACTACCACATATTCCGGGAGACCGGTCGGGAGCTTAGAGATTGTCTCGGCTGGGGCGGTGCCCCACAAACATGCACTACACTCACGGGACTAATGACCAAAGCAGTTGACGCGCCCGGAAACACGAAAAAATCAATCTATCAAAACATTTGACCGGACAATATTCGGAAATAAGTATTTGAAGAACTACGATTTTATTAGTTGAATAGAAAAGAAAACATGTTATAGCAAGAATGACATAGGCGCGGTGCGGTGGTCTTCCGCGTTGGCTGCCGTGGGCGGAGGGCGAGCGCCTCTGGAGGCGACGCGGAAGCGATCGCCGGCGATGGGAGGAGGTTCGGTTTCAATTTCCGGGTGGAGGGCGACATCTTCCGCGTCGGGCCCCGCCCCTCGCTTCCTCACCGCCTCCGCGCCTCGTACAGGGGCTGCCAGTTGTGGGAGGTACCGGCGACTACGAGTATTTCGGTCATTGATGAGCTGAGTAACCAGTGGTAAGAAAAACATTCTTACTACGTATCACAGCTATTTAACAATTTAAAAAATCTTTTTTTCCTGTAGTATATTTTACGTTATGTGTATTTATTTTTCTTTTACATAGTCAAACAATTTTATTCGGTAAAGATGCCCAATATGCATTTACTGAAAAAAACAACGATTTATTTCGTAAAAAAACAGTAAAAACTATATGACGTATGGGGAAGAATATTATCTGCGCACGTTTTCTTGAGTATCAGAATCCCATCCCAACATTGTAACGATAAATCGTCGAAAGCCGAATGAAAGTTAAATCAATAATAATAATAATAATAATAATAATAATAATAATAATAATAATAATAATAATAATATATTTCTGTATAGACAAGACGTTAGCAAAAAGGTGAGTCTGACTGAAAGCATTGATTTACAGTCTAATTTAAGAAGATAGTACAATATGAATAATAATAATAATAATATTATGTGTAATAATATTAGTAGTGTTAGTTGAATGCTTTGAACACGAAATAAATTGATCAAAAAATAAAATATATATTACAATGACGAGATAATGTAGGAATACAAAAGAAACGCACAATACGAAATATAGTTGTAATACTAATTCAAATGAAGTTTGAAGAGTTTCTTGCATCTTTTAAACCCCCTTCCCTCCCCCAGCGCGGGGGCTTCCCCGGCCAGCGGCGGCGGCGGCGGCGAAATGCAGCTCCCGTGGCGCGCCCTGGAGGGGTGGTGGGGGAGGGGCAGCCTCCGGCCCCGATCGAAGACGCCGGGCGCCGCGCCGGAACGGCCTGCGGTCTTGGCGGCGGAGGCCCTCGCGCCTCCCCCGCGCGCTTGGGCCCGCCCTGGCACCTCGCACCCGGCCCGACAGATCCATCCATGCCTGCGCGATCGATGCGATTGAGCTCGATATTTACAGGGGCGGAATCGTTACTGTTCAATCTTTTAGGTGATGTTGATCACGAATATTAGTGGCGGAAAAAATGTTTGGCGTCCTTTCTTTCTATCATGTTGTCATTTTAACGTATTACTGAAATCTTCCCGATGTAGAAGATACAAGTCTACATCTGTCCTATTGATTAAAAGCAAGTGAATTTTGGTAAATTACATTTTAATTATAATATTGAATTGTGAGTTTCCTAAACAACTTATGAATGTGATGTTAAATTCGTACTATCGTGTGTGTTTTAAGAAATACATACGTACCAGTCATCATTAGAATTATCTATACTTAAAGATCAGTTTTATCCACTTATTGATTCTTTTGTTCATTCGTTGGTATCGACACCAAATATCTCAACAAAATAAGAAATGTCTTTGCCTTGCAAATGAAGGATAGAACTTATAACAATCCTACTCGGAAAAAAATAATTCGCCAAAAAATGTATAAAGTATTAAAACACTAAATCCTTCTCCTCAAATAAATAAATAAATGCTCTTCCTGAAATTCTGTTATAAAAAGCGGTGACGCATTAATAACAAGAGGGAACAGACACCTTCATTTAATTAATTTTCCTCGCATATTAATTTGTCTACGTGTTGTCTTCTTGCATTATAAACTGCTTTCATTTTGGCATCACGTTATCCTAGACATCTGCAAAATGTAAATTCCTCTTTAACAAAATCGATGCTTTTGATGTGCATTCTTTTTGAAGAGACTTGCAATGTCGTAACGTGTCCCTGATCGCCTCTCCGCGACTCCACATCCATTGCTGCATTGGTGCGTTGCTCTCGTGGAACTGTGCCGAACTGTTCTCAAGAGCTCCATGTCAACCGTGTTTGCGGTTTGGTGAGAGTTGATTGCTCAGGATCCGATCGGTCCGCTATATTTGTACTAACGGTGTTCAGGCGATATAGCTGCCCTAGTCTTTTGGACGAATCGGAGCGATGTACAGTGGCTGTGGCACACTTAAGGAGGATATTTAGTTTGATGAATATTTTATTAAATAAATCGAGGAAAGACATTCTGTTTGATTAAACTTCGGTTCATAATTTCTTTACAGAATTAACTTTACCACTGATTTGACATGTTTGTGGTTATAATTTTGAACAAAGTTTTAAACGTGACATACTGAATACCTTAATTACATAAAGGAACAAAACAACATTGAAAGAAAGAAGGGATTACGATCGGCGTGAGCCCCCTTTAGAAGTCGCGCTTGCTCATTTATGGCCATTTCAACCGAAAGCCTTTTGCCAAGCTCCGCCTGAGGGTTGACGAGTTCCCAGGGCAGTCGCGTCAACCTGTGCGGTGACGGGGGAGGGGGCGGGGCGACCGCAACCGCAGCGCAGCGCGACGCGGCGAGGAAGGGCCGGGGCGGGGCTTTCTTGGCCTCCGCTTCCCGGAGTTCGGCTCGCCCCAGGAGCCGCTGGCCGATGCGGCTCTCACGCAGGGCCACCCGCGCGCCGCGAGGCACGGCCGTCGAGCCTCTGCTGGCCACGTGTTGGACTAGCGGCATTACGCCGTCCTCCCGCTCAGGCAGTCCAGCTACGACCTGGTGGTTCTCGGGCTGCAATTGTCCCCTTGCTCTTGACTCATAGCTCAGCGATAGTTTCGACGTCTACATCCCGCGCCGTCCGCTCGTTCTGTTCTGTTCGACTCCGCTTCCTATCACAAGGCAACGCCCCCCAATGAAGCCCAGGTGGGTTGGAAATTGCATTTAACTGAAGCGCCTCGTGTTGCAGCGCTATCAATGGAGAGTTACAGCAAAATGAACAGCATAAAAACGTTCTCCTTGAAAACAACACTTAGATATGCCAACTTTCATGGAGGTCGGCCAAACGGAGTCAGAGTTTATCGATCTCAAATAAACCAACATTTTACGATCTATCTGGTAATTTTAAAATTGACAGAAAAATTTAGATTTTGATGTTTAAAAATGCTTCAAAATGAATAAAATTAGTGTATCGGACATGCTTAAAGAAAACATTTAGCCGTTTCTGTGCAAATCATGTTTAGGTTTTCTTCTAAACTTTTGACAAAAAAAAACAACTGTACAGATCATTTAAATATCTATTTTTAAAGAATGGCTCGTATTAGAAGACTTGCAATAACCATTGATACATTCAAAATAAAGAAAGCGTAAATTGTGATAAGAAAAATGAAAAAAAATGAATTTAAGAAAATGAAGAAACAGGGATTCCTTCCTGAAACGAATAAAAAGCTATGGATTTCGTCAACAGTTGATTATCGTGGTAAAATTCTGTATGGTAGAAAGGAATCGTTTCTACACTCATAATGGATTCTAAAATTCCGTTGAAAATGAAACAATTCTTTGAACGGAGCATCCTCCGTCGCTTGCCCCTGCGGCAGTGCCTTCGTCTCCGCCGTCGCCTCCTCCGCCTCCAGCGCCGCCGTCGGTGACTCACTATCGCCGCCGGCGACGCGTTCATTCATGGCGCGGACGCGCGTGGGTCGCCCCGCCCCGCCCCCTCGCCCCCGCGCCACCACACCCCTTCCCCGCGCCTCTTCCCGCACTGCTTCCCGCACCATCTTTCCGCCCCGCCCCGCCCCGCACCACGCCGCTTTTCACCGAAGCTGGGCAGGGGCTGGGCTGGGCTGGGCCGACCCGTGCGGCGGCACCGCATCCGGCCCGCCCCCGCCGCGCCCCCGTCTGTGTTGTGCTTGAGCCGCCTTCGCCCCGCGCTGAGGCGCCGCGCCCCTCCGCCCCACGCGCCACTGCGCTTTTGCCCCGCGCTGCGATTGAGGCTCTGGCGCAGGCCACGCGCTTCTTTCTACTGCGCGTCTCTTCTCCTCTCTGCGCTTCCTTTAGCACACCGACGGACTGGGAGCGAGAAGTGGATTCCGTACATTACAGCGTAGGAGACGGAACGTTTCCCACTTCAAATGTTCAAGAAAGCGGAATATAAAATGGATTGACAACAAGCAGTGGATTCTAAAAATGATAGACGAGACAATGAAACGCTTGCGTTGAGCTTCCAGAAATGATATACTTTTAACTATTGAAATACTGAGAAGCTAAGGGTTTCAAATGCCTTAATAGTAAAATGGTACTATTATATAGGTTACAGTAAAAGTGGATTTGCACTAGTAAAATCAGCTAGAAAATCTCTGCTTGTCAATTATTTAAATGTTAAGTAAAATGCACATCAATATCTTTCTTGAAAATTATATATAGTCATTCGCATTTATTTTTATAAACGTACGTATAACGATGAACGGATCATTGCGTACTTCATTCAGCTAATGTTGGTAACAGCACCAGGCTAGAGAAGTGCATTTGATGTACAAATTCGTTGGGAAGTTTGTTGTATGGTTGCACTAAGACACGAATGCCGGAAACCAGATATTCGTGACTTCATCTCGGAAGTTCATGGCAAGGCCTCAAGCGAGGTATAAAATGAGGTTAATTTAGATAGTATCGTGCAAATAGAAATGGACTACTGAGGCAGTGGAACTCGAAACTTAGTACACACGTGACACTCGAAAGTACACTAGTCTCTCGCTAGTCTTAGTGGTAGTCAGAACCCAGTTTATCACGTATCTGTTATTCCTCTTAACCGTAACGTACTTCTAATCGAATGTACTCCTTATCCACCATTAGTCGAAATATTCTTCGAAATTGTTCCTACATCGGACTTTACCCAACCCATTTTGGCTATTGTGGACCTTAATGGGCAAACGCTGGAATGAGCCAGGTGCCTGGGGCCGCGCTGCGTGCGGCGGCGCCGAAAGCGAAGCGCATTCGCAGGCAAGGCAGAAGCCGGTGGCCATTGAGGACGTGGTTCCGCTTTCAGGCCCCGGCGCGGCGTCAATGCGCGGCTGGCGCGCTTAGGGCGCGCTTCCGGTCGCCGCCGCGTCAAAGGACGTATTTACGCGCGACGTGGTGACGCACCTCTCCCACCCCTCCTTCGGCCGTTCCGTTGCACCCACCTTTTGTCGCTCCTCTCCGCCCCTACCCGCCGCGCCCCGCACCGCCCCGCCCCGCTCCGATCCGCCCCGCTCCGATCCGCCCCGCTCCGATCCGCCTCTTCCCGCGCCGCCCCTCCCCTATCCGCTCCGCCCCGCCTCGCCCCGCTCCGCCCGGCCGGCCCCGCCCCGCCCCGCTCCGCCCCGCTCCGCTCCGCCCCGCTCCGCCCCGCCCTGCCCCGCCCCGCTCTGCCCCTATCCGGCCCCTATCCATCCCACCCCGCACCTCCCCGATCCGCCCCGCCCCGCTCCGCCCCTATTCGCCCCCCGTCCACCCCACCCCGCTCCTCCCCGCTCCGCCCCGCCCCGCTCTGTCCTGCTCCGCCCCTTTCCGCCCTGCTCCGCCCCGCTCCACCCCGCTCCACACCATCGCGCTCCGCTCCGTTTCGTCCCGTCACACTCCGTCCCGCTCCATCCCCCTTAATCCCGATCCTCCCCGTTTTACCGCGTCCCAATTCTGTTGTGTTTGTGTATTAAAAACGAAATATCACTTCTCACCATCCCTCTTCTCGCTCCACCGCACTTGCGTTCCTTGCAGCACCAGCCCTTTAGTTCTTTCTGACCTGCCACGCAGCAAACGTGTACTAAGACTGATTCCGGAGTATTTCAGTACGACGAACCTCCCAGTGAGAACCGCTGCAGTGATACCAGTGTTGTCGCCCTGAGGTAACTGAACCGGTGCCGGTGGTGGGCGGGGCAAGTGGGCGATCGAGCGCGGAGAAAAGAAGAATCCGACAATTGAAATTGAGGACTCCAGAGGGAGTGGCCTCGCTCTTAATAAGGTTAACGATAAGTTAGCTATATATAATTAATGCCAAAACCCTCTTGTAAATCGCTAATCCGCTGTGTAAGAAAATTGTGTAATAAAACAAGTAAAAAAGAAGGGAGGGCTGTAGGGAGGGTGAGGCCACGTGGGCGCTGGGGACCGGCGTCCGCGAGGCGATCGATAAGAATCGCAGCCGAGGGCTTCTCGCGGAAATCCACCCGCGCCGTCTCTGCGCCCGGGCGATTGCGGGTGCGGGGCGCGGCGGCGGGGGCCTGGGGCCGCCCGCGCTTCCACACGCGGCTCGCGCAGCCGCGCAGAATAGAGCAAGACGTATGTGTGGAGAAATTACTCTAAGATTGCAAATAAAATCCCACATCGGACATAGGCATTGCAAGAGGTAGCGTCGAAGGCATTTGCAAGTGAGATAACAGCTAACGAACAAACTAACGTATTGAGCATATGGGTATAATCTAGTTTTGTTTCTAGCAGTAGCCAATCGAAAGCTGTTAAAGCAATCCCTTCTTAGAATAATCTTTCAATACTCTTTCCTGCATCAACTACTCCACGTGTGCAGTATATTAGACGCACAACCAAACTCAATAGAAGAGTGCTCACATTAGAGATGGGTTTAATAGCTTTTCTTCAATGGGGAGTTTGTGCACCCTCGAACGTTAAAGCACTGTCGATTTTCTGCGCATGCGCAGAGTTATCGGAATAACAGTCGACTCTTAATAACGGCTATTAATAACTGTTGAAAAAGAACATGTCCATGTTCAGCAACTTAACATGGTCGATTGTGAACGACTTCTAAGAGTTAAATCAGTTGTGGGGACTGCTGAGAGTTAAACCAGGCAAAAGGAGTAATGTTGGTAGCACTGTATAGCTTGTGCAGCTACCTTACGGCACTTGCTTGCACTACTTCCCCAAACACGTTTGGACTGAGAAACAGCAGATATGAGCGAGACTAAATGAACTGCCAAGGAAGAAGAATAATTGATATGATGAGTAGCAAATGTGTATAGAATATTAGTAAAAACAAATATTATTTCCAATATGCAACTTGTGCGTAGAGAAGGGACATGTATAAAAAACAATGAGAAGGAGAAATGGTTTTTCCTTACCTACAGCTGAAGGGGTAAAGACAGTTGAATATCAAATATTATAATGCTAGTTATTTGACCGAAACTAATTTTATTTCATCGCGCCTAGAGAAATATTAGTGGATCTCACATAAGCAGCAATGGGACAGAAAAAAAGTAAACAAACATATTGGACGGATTTAATTTAAAGGCCAAACTTCTTTTTTTAGTGTATACAATAAAAACCATAAATAAATTGTGGCACATGGTGTGTAATAATGACAAATTATTTATGAATGAATCTATAATTTGAACACTTGCCCTGATTACCGACTACTTCCCGTCCTCAGTCT
This sequence comes from Teleogryllus occipitalis, assembly GCA_011170035.1. Lineage (NCBI taxonomy): Eukaryota > Metazoa > Arthropoda > Insecta > Orthoptera > Gryllidae > Teleogryllus > Teleogryllus occipitalis. Next base: position 132,657 of record BLKR01009217.1, read on the forward strand.
TTATCAGCAAGGATAAATTAACGATATATTGAATTGTTCAATATTTGACATTCTGTATTTTTGAATGCGTGCTAGCAGTTCTTTATAATTTAAGTTGTTTCATTCAATAGATTCACGACATTGAAATAAAACAATAATATACAGTAAAACTTCCTCAATGCAAAATCTCAATGAACCAATGCAGAAAATGTTAGCACGAACTTGATTAACACGAATTTCACCGTAATATGAACAAAATTTAAGTTGCTACAAGGAAACATAGTGAGGTGACATCCAATAACACGATCACCGATTTTTTCGGTCACTTGGTAGCGAGGGTTTTGTTTTGTAATGATGTAACGACTCCCTTTTCCGCATTAGACAACTAAAGTAATTCATTTTCCAGGGCCGCAGTTTCTGTTCACATTGGACAGATTTCCGCATTATACATGCTCCACATTGAGCAAGATTTTTTGTTGTTCCTATTTCGCAATTCAGACAATTTTAATCTCAACGTTTTCTGTTAATTTTGTTCTTAGGTTGCCAACAATTTTTTCAAGTACGACTTCTGAAAAAAACTAGTAAGTCATTTACGTACAACCGATTGAGTTAAATATACGATTGTAGTGAATAAGCGATTGAGTTAAATATCTGTATTGTTTACTCGTAGCTTTCATTTAAGAACCATGCTTCGTGACGAGAATTTTATCTAATGGGACATTCAGTTTAAAGTCTTTTTCAGAACAAAAGATTTTCCTTCGAAGTAATTTTAGTCACAAAGGATTTTAAGTGTCGGTCATAATCGTTTTTCATGAACGATCAACAAAAACTATAATTTCCTTGCTTAGTGGCATTGTGTTCTTTCAGCGAGACAGCTTTCATAACTACCGTGTAGCTCTGAAAGAGAAAAAAAACTATTCGACTATACAATACATTCAGATGTCTTCTTCTAAATAGTACGTTTTGCACAAATATGAAGTTCGCCTTGAAACTTTGCCTCTATAGAAAAATTAGCTGGCATTTCTTTGACCAAAATCTTGATTAGATCTTAATCCAATCAGTCTAATATTTGTAGTCGATTTAACGCAGAATTCACGATCCCAAGAACTGCAATAAGAACTAAAACCATCCTTGGAAATATCATGACAATAAAATTTAATGATAATTCATAGGTTTCTTAAAAGTAGAAAATACTTAATAGACACTCTTGCTACCAGAGAGGAAAATAAGCAAGAAAAGAGCCGGAAGCCGTGCTGAGCAAATTTGGACCAGTCTCTCTTCCTCAAAATAATTTATTTTACCGTGGTCAGATTACCCTGGGTATCAGGCCTATTCCATGTCACCTTATACATATCTGGTACTAAAATGAAGCGCCACGAAATAAATAAATTTTGTGTCATGGAGAACGTCTGATCTCTTCGGAACTGTCTCACAGTCTAACATCAGTGATGATGAGAAAATACTAGTCTACTTAACATTTCCCAATGTCTAAAGAGTTGTCTGGAGACCTAAGCAGGGACACCCCCTCGTAAATGTCGCAGTAATGAAAATTTAAATTCTGTGGAACAGACAACGAACTCCTGAGGAGCAGAATAACAGCTCCCGAAAATCAGTTTCTCTGACCAAACATTCGGGAGAGGGGTATTTAAGCCCGCTAATAACCCGCACAAGAGAAACTCCCGGTGGATGGAGGAAGTGATCTTACAAATCGCAAATCCATTATAGTTTCCCGTGGTTTCTCCGATCAATAGTAAGCGATTGTCGGAGCAGGACCCTAACAAAAAGGGCCACGGATCGCGCGCGATCTTTCCTCTTTTTTGTCCTATCATCTCCCCTGGCACACGCCCCTCCCCCCACACACACTCTTACACTTGTATGCCCTACACATCCGCACGTCGGGACACCAGTCGGGCTGGGTGGCGGTACCTGGACGGCGATTTAGGGGGTGAGGGAGAGTCACCTCCCATCATATACCATGCTTTACACTTGCGACGACAGTAGTTATACTTGGACTGGCGGATGACACTTCATCAGCTGTTACGGTATCATCCAATCGAGAGCTAAAACGTTCTCAAGGTGACGTCACTGTGGTGACGTATAGGCTCCCGATTGGACGAAACGGGAGCAGCTGATCAGCTTGGCTACAGAAACCCAAGTATAACGCTCCCGGAAACAATTCTCAGTGAATGAGAAATCGCGTAACGTTTTCCGCCGCGCTGTCGCCCCTCCCGCGTGGGAAGGGCGGAGCGGCGTTGGGCCACGCGCGCTTCGCGTCTGCGGCGGCGCCACGCAGGGCTCGTTCCCCTCCCCTCCCCTCCTTTCCCCTCCACTCGCCCCCACACCCCCTCGCGCCGCGCCGCCGAGCGAATCCGGGAAGATCGTTTCTCTGTGCCGAGCACGCCGCCACCGGGAACGTCGGACAGCGCTTCCAAACGAAGGGAACGGAATAAAAAAAATATACATTTCAGCGATGTAAATTGTCATACACTTCGTTATTCGTGGCAACATGAACGAAGATTTTATTTTCGAGTGAATAAAAAAAAAGAGTGCCTTTATACTTACCGGGAGAGGTGGCTCAGTGCATCAACTGAAGCCACTGCAGTGCCTCCGACCGAGAGGTCCTATGTTATGGCCGAGAGTACCAACGGTGACAAGATTTTCGACACTAGCTTGTCAGCGAGGTTGAATTCAGTCGTTTTTTGAAAGAGAATTCTAGAGATCGGCTGCTGTGATCGGTAGTTTTCGGTGGTTTCTTCGAGCAACACCAGACGAATACCGGAGCAGTACACTACCAGAAGTGACACGGACAGTGCGCGATGTGTTCTTCCTTTTCCTTGCCCTATCCTCTCCCCTTACACACACACACACATACACACACACACACACAGACACACTCGAGCGCGGTGTAGCGGCCCCGCGCCCCCACGTTCCGCTCTTCGAAATCTCTAGGCGCCTGACCCACGTATTTCCCCCTTGATTTCCATGTATTCAGAGCCCGCTTTGAAGGGAGCGGGATCGCACACACGCAACCCTCACGCCGCGCTTACAGCGGGTCACGCCCCCGGCCCTACCCGTGCCCCCGGCCTCGACCCCACACCTCCGCCCCCGCCCCCATACCGGCAACCCCGCCCCCATACCGGCGCCCCCGCCCCCATACCGGCACCTCCGCCCCCGGCCTCGCCCCATACCTCTGCCTCCGCCCCCATACCTCCACCCCCGGCCCCGGCTTTGCTCCCATATCTCTGCACCCGGCCTCGCCCCCACACCTCCGCTCACGCCCCTATACCGGCGCCTCCGCCCCCAGCCTCGCCCCCATACCTCCGCCCCCGCCCCCATATCAGCGCCCCCGACCCCATACCGGCGCCTCCGCTCCCATACCAGCGCCCCCGCCCCCATACCGGCGCCCCCGCCCTCATACCAGCGCCCTGCCCCCATACCTCCGCCCCCGCCCCATACCTCCACCCCCGGTCCCGGCTTCGCCCCCGTATCTCCGCCCCCGGCCTCGCCCCCATACTTACGCCTCTGGCCCTGGCCTCGCCCCCGCTCCCGGCCTCACCCCCATGCCTCCGCCCCCGGTTCCGGCCTCGCCCCCATACCAGCGCTCCCGCCCCAGGCCCCAGCCTCTCCTCCATGCCTCCGCCACAATCATCACCACAGCCGCCGCCATCACCACCGTCACCGGCATCACTCTCTCATAATAGGGACATTTGCACCCTCGAACGTTAGAGCAATCGAAAGCACTATTGATCCTCTACGCAGACGCAGATCAAATTTCACTTCACTTTTGTGCATCTGCGCTTGCGCAGAAGATCGAAATTGCAGTCGATTGCTGCCCGCGAAGGCGTGCAAAACCCCCGTAATCTGGAGATTAGGGACATTGTTCTCGCCATAGCGGACACAACTATCGATCTTGTGCGCTTGCGCAGATGCACAAAAGTGATGCGAAACTTGAACTGCGCATGCGCGGAAGATCGACAGTGCTTTTTAACGTTCGAGGGCGCTCGAACTCCCCGTTGCCCATCGCCGCTGCTAGATGACCACCTCCCCCTCCCCCTCCCCCGCCTTCGCCGCGCCTCCCCCTCCGGGCCGCCGCGTGGGACGCGCAGGGGAAGGGGAGGGGGAAGGGGAAGGGAGCGGGAGGGGACGGAGAGGGGAGGACGTTCACCAGCGCTGACGTGGCGCTAGACGCGGCCTCCGCGCCGCGGGATGACGTGGACCCGGGCGCGGCGGGAGGCTGCGTTCCAGGACACGTGCAACGAGGTGGCGTGGTTCCTTATTGACATGCTCTTCTTATGAGAGGATGGGAAAGTAATTTAATTAAACCTCGTGTGTGTCATTTTGCATTGATAGGCGTCTGCTGTTTCTTAAAGCCACGATAAAAGTGTGTGTCGTAAGATTTAAATACGGTGATTCCTTGGACCATAATGTGGGAAATCGTTAGGTCATCGGAGGAAACGGGTTTCGACTGCGAAAAACTCTCAGTACAGAAAAGAATACCAAAGCGAGTTTTCAAACTACACATTTTTTTCTTAATGAAGTCTTGGTGAAGCTAAACATTATGATTAAAATTTGTGGCAACGCTACACTATTGGTCATATTAAATGTATGTTGTGCGTCGTTTGGTAAAGAGACGAGAAATGTTTAGAGACAGGTTCCTGAGGTCTGTAGATTTTGAAACTAATTTTCTAAAATACTTTCTCAAAGGTCTCTACTTCTAAAAATGTTAAAGTTTTGAATGTAGTGTATTTCAAATTCTTATTTTTTACTCTCGAAATAATATCGCAATGGATAGCGCTCTCTTCAAGTATGTGTATGGATCACGGTTAGTTAATCCCCCTCCTATTCTTTTTTTGAAGAAGACAAAAACATAACATCAAATTTTCGGACTTTAGAGCTTCTTTTTGACATGTGAAACAGTTAAAAATGCCATGTTTAGATCTGGTCTTCATCAGGATTATGGTTAGATAACAGAATTGCTCGAAGTAGCGCGTTGGGCATTCAATTGTATGTTTATTAGGAGCTAGGGAAAATTCTATCTCAAACGTTCAACTGGGTGAATATAGAGAGCACAGTGCCCAAACTAGAGAATGAAATTTGGAGATAATTACTTCCTATTAAGTTTATACGTGTGTAATTTTTGTGTGATGCTACAAATAACATCAAATCTTATCGACCTACGTCTAATTTGTATATGTGCGAAATTTAATGAAAATAGTTATTGTTATGAGTGAAATGACGATAGTCACATCATTGTTTTCGTTAAATCATTTTTGATGAATTAATGAATATGAAATTGCAAGATTTAAATGCCAATATTTGCTCTCAACAAACAATGTTGAGCTGATTACTATGAACCACTCTTAACCTAGATGAAATGAGATGTGTAATTTTTTTGCATTGAAGACAGACTTTTTCAATGAAAGAATTAGTCACCATTTTCCAAAATAGCCATATTTTGAAATCCGAAACACTAATTTGCTTTCTCTATCTTTCATTATGATTCGCGTTATCTTAGAAAACCATGCCTTCCATTCAGAAATTTTCCTAATTAAACCGCTTGCTGCATAATATTCGCATAAATGTCAAATAAAATGACCGGCGCTGTACTATCTCAAGTGCGTCACTAAAACAGTGACGCAATGATGGTTTACGTTGTGCTGGCCACTCATCTGCCGTCAAACGTCATTATTCGAAGTATTTTTTATGACTGTTGGCGTATGCCGTAACGTTTCATGAACAATTTAATTTTCAAAATACGACTGTAACTAATTTCCAAGGTGAAGGTTAAATGCACGGTAATCGAGGCCGAGAATGTTAAAGAACGCTGAAGTTGGGGAGTTTAATTGCGGTGACTTTGAAACTTCAGCATAGGTCACTTGAAGGCAGGTAGCTCCAGCTGGTAGCTCCACTCGTACGTATTTGTGTTCACAAAATTATGTCAATTAAAGTCAATGGTTAAAGAACGTAAATACGCATGTCGAATGATTGATTCGAGAAGTGTATCTTTCTACTTATTTATCCTAAACCAGTTCACTTATTTATTATATTATTCGAGATGATGATCCAGTCATCAGACTAGAGAATTCTATTTGTAGCCGTTCCTGTGATAGCGCTATTTACAACGACCTCTGACATAATCTTCAGAGATACTATTTATTAATATTCTCGTTTTTATTTTAAAATTTAAGAAATACATTCAACAGACAATGCGAAAACGTAGGCATGAACTATAGTCTTTCGGTTAAGTATTAGATAACCCATTCGCTTCTACTGTCCCGTTCACCTCGGGTAATTATGAATCCAGCTCCCGTGGTTTACGTTCACCAAGGAGTATAGAGACCCACGGCCACAGCTTTAAAACTTTATGCGCGTTATCAGAAACCAACAAAGTAATTTCGCGTCGGCCGTTATAATTTGTGGGCTCGGTCAAACACGGCGGCCTTATCGGAGGCACGGAGACCGGCGGCTGCAGTTTCGTCTCCCGCTCGGCGAGTTAGCATCCGAAGTTTGTCTGTTGCTGGCGACCACCGCTATCGAACGATCTGCAACTTGAGATGCAAGAGAACGCCGACGTGCGGACTTCCACGTTGCGTCCGCTGCAGCGGAAGGCTTGCGACGCTGTTGCAGTGGATGCCCTCTGGACCCATCGATCAATATTGGTATCGTTACAGACTCTTTTTGCCAAGCAGCACTCACTGCTACCATCTTTTTTTGCTTCTTATAATGAAGAGGCTGTATTCATCGCAATTTTTACTTCCACAACTTTCTAACTGGCAAAAGTGACATTATTTGGTTTTCTTTTTAATGCATGTTCTTAGAAATCCGTTGACGTGACATAATATAGATCGTTCGTTTCAGAATGGAATAAACTATTTGAATACACCTCCCTAAATTGTTGCTATGACTGTGCATAACTAGTGCTAAAATTGTCATACTAGTGTTGCAGCGTTAGCTAAGTCAAGTTCTCAGACAAAGTTATTTATGATTACTTGGTAGCGATTGGATTTTCTCGCGCCTTTTTAAGACGTTTCTTCGCTCAGAACGAAAAGACACTATTTTGCGTGTTCCAAACCTATTAGTCTGAAGAAAAAAAATTATATAATATAAATCTGGGTGGTATTAAAACGACTGTCAGTATGCTACATTTGGGTCTTTCTCAGTGTTGTGTGCAGCGCCGACGCCAGTCTTGGCTTCCACTTGTGCGGCGACTGGGCTGCGTGCGTGCGGGAAGCGCCGAGTTGGCGCCGGCGACGCCCCGGGGCCCAGTGCCCTGCGGGGTGGAAGCGGGGGGGGGGGGGTATGCACCGGCATGAGCACCTCAGGAACGGAGAAAAAGGGAGGTTCAATAACGCGCAAACACACTTATGGATTGATGATTAAAATGGCATTGCTAGAAGGGAGAGTGCTCGGTTTCTTTTTTATTTTAAAGGAATAAAAAAATCACTGATTACAGCTAACATTACCTCGGGCATGCATTTGCATATGTTAAGTTTGGATCTTGCATTTTAGTCTCTGTCCTTGAACGATTATTCATTGGATGTTACATTATATATTTGTATAATTTACATTACATTATATTTTAATACATTACACATGTTTTTATTTTAAAATGCTGCTTCAAGTAAAATTCTTTACTTGAAAAGCAGCAACAGTGCGGTTATTTTTCAAAAAGCAGTACCTTGACCAATGGTATTGAGGCGATTTAGAGTAGATGATGGTTGAGCCCCCATCAGAGGTGGCCCCCGCCCACTGGTCTGGTCGGCAAGTGAAAGTCGCCCCGTCCATCTGTCGATTAGTGATGCGACATAACTAATAATAATAACAAAACATCGATGTTAACAAACCTCGATGTTAAAAAAATAAAAGATCCATGTTCATTATACATCGACCAAAAACCATCCACGTTTTTAAACATCGATGTTTCAAAGTTCGTTTAGTAATTTATAACACTAACTTCTTGCGCAACAAAATTTCATTTGACAATGACCGTGTTTGTTAATTTATAATTAAGATTGAACTAAAAATGACGTTTAAAAAATTATGAGAACAGTGGACAAAATTAGGCCCGAACGCCCAAGGTCATCATCTCTCAGGGACAGTCCTCATTTCATTGAAGAATAGCAGGGGAAGGAAGGGGGAAGCCCCACAACTACGTGGCATGCGTTGACCGCCTCTCCATGTGTGAATGCGAACAAAGGCCTAGAAAATGCCAGGGCATCGGGGTCATCTCGGGCGAGAAATGGTCTGTCCAATAAGTAGTACAAACAGCCTTCCTTTGGTTCGAACACAAAAACCGATAGTGGTTGTCTTAAGTTATTTTTTCACGTTTTAACTTTTGAAACACGTGATTGTGGGATTTTTTCATTTTCAAACAAAGCATCTAAGACGTAAAATCATCTAGCACAAAACATCGCTAGAAACGTCCACTTCAATATATCGATGATAAAAATTAGTAACGATGTTTCTATAAAAACATGGATGTTTTGAAAACATGGACATCGATGTCGCATCTCGACTGTCGATCTGGGTCGGCCACCCAGCTGCGTGAGGTGGCCGCACGCCGTCGTCCACGTGCTTCACGGACAAGAAGTCTTCATGTTTGATCGAAAATATTTCCCTCAGTGGAGCTCAGTGGTTTGCCTGAACCTATTTTGGGAGTGGCGGATGTAGCACTAATTTGCTGGAGGGTAGAAGTACGCCTAAAACGGTACCGGTGAATCATGTTTACTGCCGAAGTTGTTTGATTCTCGTCGATTCATTTATCGGTCGAAAACATCCCATTGCACTTCAAGCGCCGTTCTTTCCCGGTTTCAGGGAAAAGAATGCATTCGACTCGCTCTCCAACGCCCAGCGGATGCGCAGTGCGCAACTTACAACGATCCCACTTGCGTGGTCCGAATGCGATATTGCACTCCCACCCCGCCGCACGTCACAGGCGCCGAGCTTCCATATGCGCACACTAAGTGTGTCGGGTGGCCCGGTCGGGAGCTTAGAGCTTGTCCCGGCTGGGGCGGTGCCTCGCTTGTGGGAGAGTCCTGGTTAGGGGGAAACCCCACTAGCCGACGGTAGGTCGGCGCCGGATCTCACCATCCAGCGGGGGAAGATCTCCGCCATCTCCCGAGAAAAAAACATGCACTACACTAACGGGACTAATGCCCGAAGCAGTTGACGCGCCCGGAAACACGAAAAAATCAATCAATCGATCAATCGGGTGGAATTAGGTCCGCCGCCGACGCCGACGCTCAGACATACGAGAGAGAGCGCGCTCCCGCACCCCAGCGCCGCCCTGTCCGAGCTGCGCCGCCTGACTGGTGTGTTCCTTCTTGTATACGCAGCGGCCTCCGCCGGCGCGAAGCAGAGCGTCCAGGTCTTTGCCGCCGGCGCCGTCCTCAGGCCGTGTCCACCGCAGCCGCCAGCAGCAGGGCCACAGCGACCGCCGCCGCCACCGCAGCTGGCCCCGCACCCGCAGCCCCATGCTGGCTATGGTTGCAGGCCAGCCCGTGGAGCCCCATAATGACATGTATTGCTCCCAATACGACTACTACGCGGACTACTACCAGCAGGCGGCTGGGGCTGGGGCCGGGGGCCCCGGCGGGCCGCCGCCGCCGCCCCCGGGCGCGCAGCCCCCGCCGCCGCCCCAGCAGCAGCAGCCGCCCCCGCAGTCGCAGCAGCCGCCGCCGCCGCCCCCGCAGCACCACGAAATGTGCCCGGCCGCCGGCGTGCCGCCCATGTGCGCCGTGCACGACGCCTTCCACGGTGAGGAGGTCTGGGCGCCGGCGCCGGCGCCTGCGCCTGCGCCTGCGCCTGCGCCTGCGCGCGCGCGCGTGTATGTATGTGTGTGTGTGGGAGCGTGGTGAGAGGATGGTGTGGCGTGCTCCCTGTCCTTTGCTCCCTTCTAATCACACATGTCTCCCAATTTGTTTAATTGAAGTATTTCTTTCAGGTTAAAAGAGTGATACACTTATCAAAAGAGTAGTAATACAGTAACAACAGTTTTTCAACAGAAGAACTTTGTTTACATAAATGGTTCTGATGAACTTTGTAAAAGTTCAGATGAACTTTGTGAATGAATGGTGGTGTCATTATCTATCACAATCATTTTCATTTATTATACGAGTTCCTTTTGAAACTATTATGTGCAAGTTGATGCTGTTTTGAAAGTCACACATTCCACTGCGAAGTATTCGAGGACTGGTAATCGAATCTGCTGTGTGGCTTCCAGACTGCAATCTAATAATAACAGATAAGCAATCTAAAGCTGCTCGTATAATAATAAAGTACAAGTTATGACAACTCCTCTTATTCATATATTTGGTATGCCAACAACACCTCACTAGTAAACCAGAATTCATTATTGGAACTCAGAAAATTCTTTGAAATCTAAATTAAAATTTACCTCGTTCTCTGATCTCTTTGCTCGTACACTCGGAAAATTCAAAATACCCGAACGTCAAACTATTTGATAAATCAACTTTTTTTTTGTTTCCTCTATATTCGAAGTAAAGAAGTTCCATTGCATTGAGTTTAGATTAGTTTTCTCAATCTCTCGATTACATTCTTCCATAATTTAAATCTTTGTATATTCCTAACTAACTATAAGGGTAAACACACACGAATAACAGATTTCTTCTCCGAATCCCAAATAAAGTTCTTTTAATTTGAAGACGACCTTTTTATATCATACAACTTAGGCAATTGTAATATTTTTGAAGCGCCACTATAAAACAAATTTACATATACGATCTTTTTATTATATCATACCTCTGTTGATTTAAGGGCAGCTGCAAATGATTATCAGTTTGAAGTGTACATTTGTTAGAGTTTTGTCATTAATAAAATTCGTTATTATTTCGCTTTGCGAGTATGTTGTCAAAAAAAATTGTATTCTCACTATTTACAGAGCATTAGGCATTTGGATTCATCGTCTTTAACATATTTTCATGTTTTTTTTACCAATATAACCACCTCAATTTGTAGATTCACCATTTACGGTTTTCAAAGGGTTGTACTAAGAAGATTCATTAGCGTGTACTTCTGTGAGTGGATTAATACTATGTGCAAGATGCACACAAAACAAACAAACGAACTGCATACAATACATTTATACATACATACATACAGATCAAGATAAGATGATATATTTCGTTTATGAATTCCATTTTATAGCGATTTAAGTTGAATGTCGAGAAGGGATACAATTCGAATTCATATTCAATCTTGTCTGGAAATGAGTGCTGAAAATTCTTTCTTTGTAGGGAAAGGTGAAGGTCGACGAAATTGGGCATGTAAACATCGTATTCGAAGCAATTGGGGTTTGAGACTGACCGGGTACAAGAACACGAAGCGTGTTTTTTCCCCTCTGACACTTATTATAATTATTATTACGGATAAACTATATACCGAGCTTTTCATCTTGCGTGATTTGATTTTCATGATATTCCCATACACAACTACCACGTATGTGCTGATCACGATGTCTGATAGAGGTGTAACTCATTGAATGGTTATATAGAACGAAATTTAATAAGTGAAAAGAGATTCGTTTGAGAGCTCAAAATCTAAATGTAGAAATATGAAAACCCGAATTTTTAGCGCGTGGATTAATTTGTGAGGAGACGGCCACTGGGCGCAGTTCGGTTTTTTTCCGTGTTTTTTCCCACTGAGGCTTCCTTTGAAGCGTACCCCGGCGCGGGTCTGGGGGTCCACGCTTCTTGTGGGCGTCCCTTAATACTCCTGGGTGGGATTCTCATTTCTCCGTCAATGTCCACCTCAGATAATTATGTCTGACCTATCTGGTCCGGAGAGCGTGAGATCTCGTTAGGACGGAAAATAGCATGTGTCCAGGCACCTGATCGTCTAGCGAAGGCTTTGATGAAACGATGGGCAAAAACAACAAATTTCATCTAAAATTATTTTCTGTGCAAAAATTGAGGGGAAAAAACGAACGAGATTCCATACAATAATCTATCGATAATGTCAAGCTCTGTTAATTTTTATAAACAAGTTGTCAAATTACAAGTTTTTATACACAAGTTGTTTTTGTGAAAATTTTATCGTGTTATTTATATGCGCTGTATCTCACGAAATTGGGGGGAATTGAAAGAAAGAAATTTCTTTAAATTTCCTAACAGAAAAATAAAAAACAACAAATAATTTCTGTTTAATTTAATTTTCCTCAGCTGCATGTTTTGCTACATGAGAAAAGGAGGCTACTGAATATCCATTATGTTAGTAGGTCTGCAATTTTCATTTCTGTGAAAGCATTACGATGCTGAGGAAGATGTAGGTAGCAGTGCATTTAGTACTTCGTGCTGTAGGAAGTGATGTCATGGCCTCGACCTCATTAGGAAAGAAATTGCATTTACAGAAACACAATTGTCAAAGAATGCCGTCATTCTCCTAGATGCTGTAGAAATGCAAATTCTACATCTGTTTATTCGTGTTTTCAAGAACTAGATCGCGAAGTTTTGAACATTCTATATTATAATTTGTATTTTACACGTCTAAAGAAGATATGCCTAATATATATGAAAAAGGAGGTAAAAGTCAACATACTTAAAATAGCTGTACTTGCTCGTGTTATTTTATTAATAATTTTGTACGTGTGATCAATATTTAAATTTAAATTTAAATTGATTGTTAGAAAAATATACTATCTGCACCAGAATGGCGCCTCATTAGAGTATCTTCTGGTTGAGAGCTAATTCTTACAATGTTTTCTATTTCACTGCTATCTCCAGTTTTCAACTCGGAACATAACTAGCGTTATGTGATGATTCGTTGTTTTCTATACGAGAAGAGGTACAAAAGCAAATAAGGCGAGAAAACAAGTGATTATTTGAAACCCAAATAAAATACATATTTACAAAACTTAAAATTATATACTATACTCAAAACATACACACACGTTTGGTACTACTACAGCACGTACTTCCTCGCATTATTAAGGGGGGTGTGAAATTATATAACAGCGATTTGTGTCGTTAATAACACAACTGAGCCATCATGCATTACCTATCGCCAAAACTCATTGCCAGTCGTAGCGAAAGAGGCGCAAAAAATGATTCTTCTAAAGCTAATACATCAACACAAATTGTACGAACCAAAACTGCGTTTATGGCAATCTTCTGGATAATAGTGAAAACCTTCGAGTCAAAAGACATCACATCTTCGACTTACCGTTCCGATCAAATTAATTATGTAAGAAATACTCTGTACAATGTTTAATGTACTTATGTTCATCATCAAGAACAAGTTTAGCAAGTATTTAAATTAAAAAAACAGATAGTAAATAATCGGTAAATAAAATGTAAAAAACAAACAAACTAGTGGTGTTACAACAGCACACACTTCCTGACATTTAAAAAATTGCTATTTTCGAAACTTCAGAGTTCAACGAAAATGAGACCCGCGCCATTCTTTTATGCATCCTTCCTCCTAACCGTGGAAAAAATTTGAAGAAAAACAATTGCAGAGGTTTTTGAATTTTTTTTAATTGCCTGTATTTCGCACAAAAAAAATCAAATCACACTAAAACTACTCATATTTTCGAAAAATTGAATATGAATCTATTATTCTTGATCCGTCATTAAGGAACATTTTATTAGGCTATAAATTATATCTTCAATATTATAATTGTAGGAAGACGTCCAAAAAATTGAATTTTTGCAATTTTCAAAAATTGGGAATTTCAACGAACATCAGGCATAATTCTCTTGAGCATCCTCTGTATTATCCGAAGACTAACTAATAATAAGAATTGGGTGTTATATTTGAGAAAATTTTGAAAATACTTTTTAGGCTTCATGTAAAGTGCCCTCAGTAATCAAAATATCCGTTTGCAACTCCCAAAGCCTCGAGTTCGTTCAGATCGATTGGGACATATCAATTTTGGAGAAAATCGGCCGAACGGTTTAGGCCAGGGGTGTCCCACTGGCAGCCCGCGGAGCCATTTATTGTGGCCCACGAAACGTTATTAGTCAAAAGTGAAAGACCCTTGCATCCATGTCGGGCGAGGTCATTGTGCGCCTAGGGCACGCGCCCTGCCCTTGTCAACAGAGCTTTAAAGTAAAAATAGGTTAAATTTAGATAAAAAAAAATTTCTAGTAAATTCAGAAATTCAAAATCATCCCAATGTCTTTCAGTGTGTTATGCATGGTACAGCCTGATATCAGGCATGGTTCCATCCCCACTCCCTACCGCGTTTCAGAGTAACCAGGCCCGGGATCAACAATTCAGGGAAGTCAGGTGTGGATCGCCCGAGTACTGAAAATATGACCCGTAACCATAATAAAGGTTTTAGATGTGGCCCTCGAGACCTTGCATGTTGGACACGGACAGACAGGCTACACTCAACAGACTAACAGTTTAGCCGTCAATCGATTTTTTAGTATCAAGGATCTACAAAACATGGATTCTGGCTACACCACGTGTTAGTTTTTCTCTAAATTTAGCATCAGGAGATATCCACTTTTTCGTTACCAGGGCCCGGCAATTAGTTTTTCTGTCGAAAATTCGCTGTTTACCGGCGTGCGATTGCTTAACTTTCTGTTCTTACGAAGTACCTTCTAAGGGCGAGAAAGTAAAAACTGCATTCCATAAACTCAGAAACACACCCCAACAATGAGAAGTTATTCTCAGAATTTCAAAATGTCATGCCGTTGCCATTCTTGTATTGGGATCTGATAACTTCTGAAAGTTTCTTGTAAACGAAGTGTAGGAAATTCGAATCTGATTTAATACATGACCTGATTTAAAGATCTGGTTTTGATGAAAAGATTTCTTGAAGGAAAAAAGTCTTCAATTGTGTAGCTGTAGGAAGACGTCGAAAAGAACTTGAACTTTTGCAGTTTTCGAAAATTCAGTGAGTTCAAAGAAAATGCGTCCCACAACATTTCTTTAAGCGTCTTTTACTCTATCAGAGTATCAGAGGGGGAATTGAAACGGAACCATTTTTGGGATTTCTGGAAAATGCAAGGGCTGTATGTAAAGTATCTCTCGAAATCAGAGTATCCGTTTCAATTTCTAAGGGCTGCGGCATTAGTCAGATTGAGCAGAGAGTATCAATTTTGTTAAAAATCTTGCTAACGGTTTGGCTGTTCTTTATAGACAGACGGACGCTTTGCCATAAACCAGTTTTCCGGTGTCAGTGACCCAGAAACCTCGCATTAGAGGAAATAATCTACCAGACATAGGAACAAGATTTATCCCCTTTTCATTACTGGGCCTGACAATAAGAGATTTTCTTTTAAAAAATCGTCTTATTTACAACAATGAACTATTGTTGATGTGTTTTCAGTGGCATTCATTAGTTGACATCCTTAGAAACATTTTGTTATGCGAGTGGCAATGACGAGTGGCTTCTGATAGCTTGGTCTACAGCAACCGATTGGCCCGTCTACGAGACGGAATTCAAAGTGGTGGTACAAAATGGCAGATACCTTTTCGAACCAGTTAGTTTCCCTTTCTTTTCAGTTGGAGCTACCTTTTCGTTTGTGCCGTGTCTCCATCCTGACGGGCATCTATCGGCTTCGCAGTAATGAGCGGTTCCCAATGAAGGGCTTTTTCATGCCCCTCCCCGAGCGCCACGTGGAGGAATCCCTTCGGCCTTTAGCTTCGCTTCCCATGGTAGTAGCCGAGTAGCCCATGGAGCTATCTCGGTGCTAATTCCGTAGTTTTCGATGTAAGGAGGGGATTTCAAACAGACGTCTTGGTCACATCTCAAACACAGATCCCTGGTCAGGGCAAGAGGTAATGTAATGTTGGTATGGATGCGAGGGACACGGCTCCTATGCCGCCATCAACTGAAGATGCCTTTCGCGGGATTCGAAGTCCACAATTTTAGTGTGCGAAAACTTAAAACAAAACACGAATTTTTAAAACTAAAAAAGAATTGAGGGGCATCAACAAAATTCAAACGTTCAGTAAGAAATACAATTACCTTCTTCAAGGAACGAGTATATTCATCGAATACCAATGTGCTTGATATTTTCTTTAAAAGAAATCACACCATTAGTAATTATGGGCATACCAAAACATTCCTTTGTGGTTAAGAGAAAACACTGCTTTATCGACACTCGAAGAGGCCACGGGGCTGTGGTTCATTGCAAGATGCACCTACCTGGACTTGAGGGCGGGTTCCTGCTCTTGCAGCGCTCTGCCAAAGAGCCCTGGGGCCGCGGCCGGGCGGGCGTCGCGCGTTGTGCGTCTCTTCTGGTTTATCGCGCTCGCCCTCGTGCGTTTGTTTGCTCTGGGCGCCCCCACCCCTCTCCTCCCCTCCCCTGCCCTCCCCGCCGTCTGGCACGGCGTCTGGGACCCGGCGCGACGCTGCCGCCGTCAGACGTTGGCGCGACGCCCCAACACAGCCCCCCCCCCCCCCCGTGCAACCACGCACACCGCCACCCACCCAGGCGCGAACCCAACCACAAGTCATTCGAAGATAAACTTGCAATTTAAGCATTTGGTATTTAAAATATTTTACATATACTGCGGTATTTACACAGCTGCCTCTCAATTACACTCAAGGCCCGTCACCTCGGTGGCATTATGGCACGGTGTCGCATGCTCGCGACCGTATCAAGCAGTGCTGCAGATAAAGCGACTCCAGCGGCACGACCGAGAAATATGCGAAAAACCGTGCCATAATGCCTCCGTGGTGACGGGCCTTGGGTGGAATTGAGAAGCAGCTCTGTAAAAACCGCAGTATATTTATGAATGAATATAAAATTTTATTTAATAAAGTGAAGGCTCTTGTCCCTCAGAGGTTCTCAGCACTTGCTCATCCTGCTTTGCATCCATCCACTCTTGCCTTCCTCCCTCTCTCCAACCCTCCATATCCACCCAAGCAGTCGATCACTCATCCCCAGTCGCCTCTCCGTCTTCTCCTCCATTTCACGACTTCCCTCACTTGCCCAACGTCTCACCTCCACACCCCATCTTCCGATCTATACCCTCACTCACCCACTGATCAACCCATTTACTAATCCACCCGAATTCTTTCCACAATCTTCCTGCCTTTTTCCGTTTTCTTCTCTCCTCCCAGCTTCTTACCTTCGTCCCACCTTCTCTATGACTTCTTCCTGCCTACTTCCGCGCCTTCTTCACGCCCTCCTGCTCACCTGTTTATCACTCCTAGCAGGTTACTCACACCCGTGTCGTCGTCATCGCCGATTCCTACCTCCTGTGCTCCTTTGTCCAATTGCCCAACCATTTGTTATCTATTTGCTGAATAGTCAACTGTTTGAGTCTCCAGAAGACTCCTCAATCCGCCCTCTAGACTGTCTACTTTTTTGCTCTGTCACTCTGGAATTTCTTAATTATTTTTCTGCGTAATGATATTTCTGTTCTTAACAAGGGCGCTATCGTACATTTTTCGTAAAGGGATATGATGTGTGTTATTACAGATCACAAAATTTCCATAAAGCAGTTCCCCAGTGACTTAGATGCCTTCCGGCACTAGGGTGCCCTTCGCCCTACGTTATTCTTTCTTTCGGTAGAAACACACAAGACGCGACGCGGCCAGAACAATTCCGTGTGTGGCTATGACCACCAGCACAACAACATGCCAAGCGGCGCAGCACGATTTCAAACAGTCGACTTTCATTTTTTCGCGCGAATATGAGCGAACTGCCCGCGATCTGAACCCGCTAGCGTATGATTAGGGTTGGCGAACTGTTGATTAACGAAGTGTTTCCGATGTCGCCAATTTGGCAGCGTAAGCACAAACATCATCCGAACTAAGATGTTCTTACCAAGATGTGGGAGAAAATTGCCCTAGAAATTGTTTCTTTAAATAGTAAGCATTTTTTAAATGCTCCTAACTCATACGGTTTTCAAACCTATTCCAATTATACAAACCTGAACATTTTTTTCTTTATCGCGATGTAAGGAATTTGAAGGCAATGCTCTTGCAACACACTGCATTCATCCGCTCTCACCGCTTACGATTTACTAATTTCCATTTTAAATACATATTTTTTCGTGCTTTCGACATCGCCATTTTTCAACTCTCCGCGCCAGTTCGCTTCGCGCCTTGTATGCGCTACTGAATCTCCCGCGCCGCGCCCTGTGCGTTTACCCACCCATCTTCTTACCTACCAACTAGCATTTATCTTCCCATTCTCGAAAATGGACTATCTCAAGGTTATTCTTCTCCGCAGACTAGTAATGACAAATTTTACCAAAACATCGATACATCGATGTTTCGATACATCGCTAAAGGGTTTTCGTTGTCGATGAAAATATGGAAGTTTTAGTTATAGACTAATGAACATGCTATTTCCCTATACATTTTTAATTACTAAAAGGATATTTTTTTTGGTTATCAGCATTTTAATAGTATGTTAATAAAAATTATTATGGAATGTAAAGAAAAAAAATAACAATAAAGAACATCGTGTTTTACTACTTTACCCTTTAGTCACTTCCATTCGTACACCATTGGAGTAAAACCACCTAAAATTCTCTCAGATTGCACAGGCGAAATGTGCAGCGTGATAAAGAGGATGACGCAAAACAACTATATGTGTTTTCGTCGATGTTTCCATCAACATCGAAAGCCCTTTAGCGATGTATCGAAACATCGATGTATCGATGTTTTGGTAAAATTTGACATTACGAGTCTGCGGAGAATTACTAGAGATGGTCGATTTTTGAGATTGAGAAAATAAATGGTAGTAGATAAGAAGAAGGGTGGGTAAACACACAGTGCTATGGATTGCTGCTACTCTACAACGTGCCTAAACCCCTTTATTTAAAAAAATTAAAACAAATTAAAAAATTCGAGGTTTTTGCAACAAAATATCGATGTGAAGAAAACATCGAAAGCAAAATATCGATGTTAGTATATCGATGTTTCTGATGGAAAACATCGATGTTTTAAAAACATCGATTTTTTTGCCATCCCTACCGCAGACACATTCCTTTTCCTTCTTACTCGCCTTCAACGCCTCTCAATCTGACGGCCTCGCTGTCCCCAACTACTTCCTCAGTTGTCTGACGTCTATCGCCGGGCGTCCGCTGTTGTCACCTCGCGTCTTTCGCACCCTCTCGCCGCCATTTTCTTCTCGTCGGGAAGTCTCGTCGCCTTCCCACCCTTCAGTAACTCCGCGGCGACGGCATCGCCTCGTGTGTACATACCTTCCACAATGGTCACGTGGTCATTTTTACATGCTGGCTTGCTGGTATACGGAGTAAGTTAGAGAAAGTTATTTAAACCTTTGTGGAAAGTCGATTTCGATATTTCAATGGAAATACGCATATTGGGGTCCCCTGATACGAAAAAGTGTTGTTTTTTTCTTTGCTCAAAATGACTGGCCATCCTTCCGCCTGTCTCTGTCTGTCTCTGTTTCTCCGTCCATCCGCCTGTGTACATCACTAGCGCCTAGACTATTCCTAGTTGGTGTTTTGTTTTGTTTTTTAAATGAATATTCCCCGGTCGATCGGGCTCGACTCGAAACTCAGCAATTTTGAAAAACATTCTTTAAGTTTGGTGGATTCTTTACACAAAACCCCTGGAATATTTTCAATGCCAATGTTTGATCAACAATTATTTAGATGGATGTATCTCATTTAACATTCAGTTTTAAATATGGCTCTTCCAACTTTTTGGCTTATCTATTGAGGGGCTTCTTACAAAAACCAAAGAAGTCCAAAAGTATATATTTTGATATATTTCACTACAACTGGCTCTAACGTCGGGACATTTCCTTTCGGCAATGGCCAAACACCGAAAGATATAAGGCGGAGAAAATCATGAATTCATTACTATGCACGTCTAGACTATGAAGCTTTGGTGCCTTGTAAGGAACCAAAAGTGCCTCTTGTAAGGAACCTTTCAATTACTGTCTTGGGCATCTTAAAATGTTATTGTAAGTACTTTGATTGAAGGTGAATGGAACGGTGTTTTAGGAAATTCAATTGAAGCGCATTTAAACATTTTCATTCACCTGCATTAAAAGAACTTCGTTTCGCATCATGTAAAAACGTGTTCAGTTCACAGCATGTAAAAGTTCTTATCAGTTGTTCCTCTTTTCGTGTGGACTTCTTTGTCTAGACAAAATCTAGTCTTGGTGTGTCATTTTTAGAGACATGGTTCGTTTCCAAAGTGAGAAGATTTCTTTGTCAAGACTTGTGTTTCTGCTTCTATTTCAAATCATTGCAGCAAGGAAACTATGAAACTGTGACCAAACCGTCGGTACTACTGGCGAATGTCAAACAAATAGAATCAACTCGTATTGAGTATTTTTATTGCGATGTGTAACACAACTTAACATTACATGTGCGAGAAATTGTCGGGAAATAAGAAAACAGAGTTTTTGAATTCCAGTAGGAGTTTATTAGAAGAATAACAGTACTTCACTTGAAAGTGTGTAACACATACTATTTCTTAATATAGAATCCCATTCAGTTTAGATATTTATATAGTGATTCGCGATGTTCATGCACTCCATATCATAGAAATTGGAGATCTGTTGTCGAAGAAATTGTCTGGCTGTTGTTCAGCGGAAACTTCAAGCTTGTGCTTAATCTGCTTATGCATTAATCCGCCCGTGATGGATCCGTGCGAAGATTCCGTTCATTGTAAAACATTGTTTTAAAAGCGAAATAGCTTCATACTAGAATCGAACTTTTCCTCTATTCTTCCTAAAGAGAGGTGGTACACTCAACTAATGTAATAGAACGTCCAAGAAGGAGTCTTTTTAGGTAACCGTATAAGAAATTAACTCCTGTGACGTAATGTGTCTTGCGAGTTGCATGTACGCCTGCTCTTTTTCCTACATTAAAATCAGCGAACCTTTTTGGCTTACATCAGTTTGTTGCAAGCCTGAGGGTAATTCCCTATTCACAAGAGCAGACTTACGAGGTTTTGCGACGATGGTTTCTTATAAATGCTACAAAACCATCCTTAGTTATGTAGGAGAGATGAAGGATTTGTAACATTTACAAGAACAGAATATAAGAAAAGAATTTAAGACACATATATGAAGTTACTCGCATGACATTTGACCCTTAGTATTAGGCAACTTTCGATGCATCAGTGTTCGGCAGCTCACGTTATGACGCAATCAAATAGCATTCCTGCACCAGCCGAGCACCAGCACATGCGCGGTTGGGAGCGAGTGTCATCTGTGAAACTAATTTGTATATTTCCGTTCATTATCAAAAGGTGATCGGCTTCGCCCCGGGCTCGATTCCATGGATTTTCGACTCTATAGCTAGATAGCTAGATCGAATTCAAGCGGCGTTTGGAGAATACTAGCAGCCGGCTGCTCTGATCGGTAGTTCCATTAGTACCAGGCGAATGCCTGAACATTCGGGGGTCTTCACTTTTAGGTTTATGGACATTAATAGCATGATTAATGTTGCAAAATGTTGAGGACATTTTTATGATAAAATCACTTACCTCAGACTACGTGAGAACGAGACTTTACTGCAGAGGCTACAGGGCTTTACCGATGGCGGCTGCGGGCTTGCGGAGCGCCGCCCCCTCCCCTCCCCTCCCCACCCCGCCCCGCGTTAAGTATCTGCGTAAAGTAAAGTAGTAATATCTGCGTAGTAAGGTTATAATGTTAAGTATCTGCGTAAAGTAAAGTAGTAATATCTGCGTAGTAAGGTTATAATGTTAAGTATCTGCGTAAAGTAAAGTAGTAATATCTGCGAAGTAAGGTTATAATGTTAAGTATCTGCGTAAAGTAAAGTAGTAATATCTGCGTAGTAAAGTTATAATGTTAAGTATCTGCGTACGTTTTCTTGACCTCTGAGGGTCTTTAGTGGAGAATGCAGTTATTTCTTCAGCGGGACCATCAATAACAGAGATAAACACACACACGCACACAAAGTTGTCAGACGCAAAGACTTGATACATGTTTTTCTCTGTGTATTTGGACGCTCTGAATTCGAATCTGAAGCCACAATTGCCCCACCACCTTGCAATTTTTTTAATTGCAAAAACCTATCGTGAAATTGTATTTTTGGGGGGGTTGTCTGACCAAAAGACTCAATCTACAGTCGATGAGCTGAATCCGAATCTAGAGCCAGAATAGAGCCACCGCCCTCCAGTTTTTTTTAAATCGAGAAAAACTACTGTAAATTGTATGTTTGTTTTCGGGGGTTGTTGTCAAACCCAAAGACTCGACACATGTTTCTCCATGTATGGCGACGCGCCGAATCTAAAACTGAAGCCACAATTTCGCCGCCACTCTCCAGTATTTTTTAAATTAAAAAAAGTGAAATTTACAATCTTCAATTTCACGGTATTTTTCCGTGATTAAAAAAAACTGGTTTGTTGCATCTCACATTTACGAGATGTGACAAATGTTCTCCATAGGATTCCAGTGTAGCGTATTCGATTTCTTCGCGCAGTAATAGTAATGTCAACCGTTGTATGTATTGGCTCCTGTGACGCCTGTTAGCGCCATTGTCGGTTCGACCGATTTGGAAATAACTAAAGACAGATTTCCTGGTAAAGAATAGTCCAAACCAACAGTGCAAACTGAGTTCAACTGCACGAAAGGAAGAAGCCTCTGTTTCCTATCTAGCAGCTTGAGTTGTTCATTTGAACTGGTTTTGATAAGAATTTTTACGTCATTTTTCGTTGCGTTTAGGGCATTTTGAAAACACTTTTTAAGAGAATTTTATTGATCATTATTGGCGATATTTTAGGTCATCAAAAATCGCGGCCTAATAGTAACGATCGAATTTGCAGCTGTTCTTAACCTTGAGAAAGAGACCAAATTTGTGTATTCCTCACAAACAGGCCACACAAAACATCAAATTGCAATTTTTTTCACAGTCAACAATTATCAGTACGGTTTTAACAATGCATC